>PVLD010000592.1:0-266781 GCA_004027595.1 Dinomys branickii | reverse complement strand
TAAAGCAACAACTACTGTTGAGACCATATCTCCTTGTCTATAGATTAGTTGTGATTGTACTATTTTCTATGATAATGGGTGTCTGTTTGTCAATATGTTTTTGTACTTTTATGTTTCTAAAATAAAAAAAAAAAAAACATTGTCCTTGGTGGTATGAACTTGACTCCTTTGACTTGTCCCTCTTCTGGAGCCACAGGACTATATCAGTCAGACATGTCTAGAGGAGTCAGCGGATGGGAAAGTCTCTGCCCTGCAACAGAGTTCATAGCAAAATTGACAGCAGGAGCCATGGATCTGACTCAGCATGTGGGGTGACACTGGCAAGACAAACTTCCCTGAAAAGCCAGGAGGTCTGTACTTCCTCTGACTATTCCTGCCCAGTTCCTGTGAGGACAGAATAACCTAGTGGATAAGAAACTCTATGAGCTCCAAACAAGAGAGGCATTAGTATGAGGCATTTTAAAAGAGTCCTTATGTCATTTCAGACCAACTCATTTCTCTGGTATCTGTTTTCCAAGTCACACCAATTTGAAAAATTTATATTCTCAGTCCTTTTACCTGTGTTGTTTAATTTCCAGTCACTTTAATGGATGGTTTTGGGTTTTCTATTTTCCTTCTGTGTTGTAGAACACAGGACTCCCAGTAATTTTGTATTTTCATAATGTTCTGTTCTTAGAAATTAAAAAGTAAATATCTTATCCACATAGTGGGGAATCAGAACCTTAAGAAATGAAATTCTACTATGTACTAAAAGTATAAAATAGAGAATTAGGTATTTAAGATCACCAGGCACACTTCACATAGTAATTTAAACATATGTAAGAAAAATGTATGTTTTAAGGACAGGAAAAGGCCGACGCATATAAGTGAGAGTTTGGAAAGTTCTCTTTCTTTGTGTTTTATTTTATTTCCCTTAATTGAAAAATAAAAGATTTCACTTTCTGTGTTACAGAGAAAAAAAGTAGCATGAAGAAGTGCTTCAACCGAAACCATTCTTCTCAACCTATAAAATGTACTATAACAGGCATTGATTTATTGCTATGGTTTTAATGTACATTTTAAATCTCATCTTTTCATTTCATATGTAAGTATTGCAAATAGACTATAAGCTTTCTGAACCCAGGCTGGGAGATTTTTTTCAGTACTTATAGTCACTGGCAGGCCGGGGATATAGCTCAGCAGCACAAGCGCCTGCCTGGCAAGTGCAAGGTCCTGAGTTCAATTCCCAGTACCAAAACAAAGACAAAGACGAAAGCAGCCGGTGGTACACGGGATCTACTTAAAACCTATTTCTCCAGTGAAGGAGCAAATGCAACACTTAACTCAGAAGGGATCACAGAAATACAGAAATGGATCTACCCAAAGCAGAGCATTTCCATTTGTGTGGATAAATTTATCACACTAGGTTTTCACGGTTTTGATGACATAACCACTGCTGTGTTTCAAAGAGAGAAGAGATAAGCTGTGGCCTGGAACAGGAGAGATTCGAGGACGTAAGATGTGTTCACAGAGCAATGGACACTGGTTCGTTCTCAAACAGGAGCTGCCACATCCAGCTAGAAAGAAGAGGGGTCTGGTCGGCTGTGGAGTGCAGCATCCCAGGGTCTTCGGTCCCTTGTTCCCTTCCATGCCACATCTCTGCTCCTCTCTGCCATCAGCAGCCTCCAGACCTGGAAAGTCATAGCATAAAAATCTCTTTTAGCCTGCTTCTGCTGTTACGTTCCTGCTCGTACATTAAAGACGATAGCACATCCCACATACTGGACATATTTAAGGAGGGCAGGGGTTTAAAGTACAATTTCTGCAGGAGACAAAAATGTGCTGCATACTGATAGAAAGAGAGTCACGAAAAGAGGCTTGTTTCAGTTCTTTCTGTCATTATTAGAAGCCATAAAGCTCTGAAAAAGATATCTGATCTTACCTCTGAGTAGGGCCAAATAAATCTGATGGCCTTCTCTAATCCCAACAAATAATCCAAACAGAAAAGAACTCGTCGAAAACATTTTTTTTTGTCTCCACTTCTGAGATAGGATGTCTCTCACAACCCGGACTGCTCTTGTGTCCTTACCTGAGGTGTTTTCTTAGCAGGAGTGGTACAGATGCTTTGGTGCTAATGACTAAAGCCCTTTCGCGTAAAGTTATGTCCATCTGTCACACGAGAAGAACAGCACCCTTTAGAGAGCGCTAAAGAAAACTACTGGGCCGGTAGGGAAAATGAGAAGCTATTAAAAAGGGTGAGAGGCTGTCAGCGAGTTGAACTGATAGAAGCAATTAATTAAACATTAAGTGTAGAATAAAGAATATGTAGCTGGTATAAATTAGAGCCACAATGGCATGGTTTGGGTTTTTTTTGTTTGTTTGTTTGTTTCCAGAAGTTAACACTCAAAACCCCGTGGCCTTTCATAACAGGACATCCAGCTCTGTTTATGGTGTTTTCTTCCTTGTGAGTTTAGTAAATGTCTCTCCAAGAGACTAAACTGCGTGCGTAAGGTTATACCGCAAAGAACTGAAGGGAACTGAAGCCCTTAGAAGGAGAAGCAAGGTTCAAGGATGAGGAGAAGTAGGATTTGAGCAGTTAGGAGAGAAGAAAGGAGTTCACGGGTTTAAAGCTGCTCCGCTCCGCTTCTCTAAAGCGCCGTAAAGTTTGTCAGCCGAAACCACCTCTGTGCCTGCTCTTTCACATAGCAATTATAGCAATGTCTTAATCTCCAGAGGATGCTGCTATCTTCCGAGGCAGTAAAACCTGCTCTAGAATGATGTTACGGGGTTGCAAACTAGTTTTTCTAAGCCTTCCTTACAATGCCATCTCAAAAGTTTCCACTTTAAACATGATATCACATCGCACATATCGGGCATAGTTAAGGAGGGCAGGGATAAAGTACAATTTATTTCTGCTGAAGACAAAACAGAAAACGTGCTGCGTACTGATTGAAAGAGAGCCATGAAAATAGGCTGGGTTCAGTACTTTTGTCGTTATTAGAAGCCATAAAGCTCTGAAAATGATATCTGATCTTCCATCTCAGTAGGGCCAAGTAAATCTGATGGTTCTCTCTAAGTGAGATGTGAGTCCACAGCACAGAAACCTGCTTTGTGTGACGGCGGTGAGATAGATCATACCAATTTAATTGGTATCAAGATTGAAATGGTTGCACAAAATTATCCCTCCAGGATTGTTTTACCACTGAGATAGTGCAGATTTACATTCAGTCTGGTGAAAGTTCCTGGAAAGGGCAATTTCTATCGGAACATGTAGTGTAAAAAAAAGAAAAAAAGAGTTAAAAAATGAAAGGATGTGTGCAAACTTCCAATTGTCAGTTAAATAAATACATCTACAATTACAGAGTATAAAGTGGCCCTTGCTAATTGGATGCAAATTCTGTAACTCTCTCATGCATGGGTCCCACTTCCATCAGCGACTAAAATGTACGATTATTTAAGGCTAAAACGGAAAGATCTTAAAGGCATTACATTCCCTTAGGTTGTTTGATTACTCTCTGAAGGCAAGTCATTTCGGGTCTTGTGCCAAACACCAACTGAATGCGGAAAATGGATGTGAAAGATTCATGACATTATAATTCTGCGTTCTGGGCTTTGCCAATCACATTTCATTTAGTGCTCACTGCATTAGGAATGGTCTGCACAGCCGGCAAGCAGCAAGACAACGCACAGCAGAGAAATTCTGGGCGGTGGTACCTGCTCACTAACAACCTGCAGAAGAAACCTGTCTCTACATAGCTCAGTATGAACAAGCACTGGGTGAGATTCTTTGCAAAAGAACCCTAAAGTGAGGTAAGACACAAAACATTTTTATGAAGTACTATTTTACGTAGGCATTGCAGAAATTCTTTCTTTAATTGTGTCCATAATAGCTACAGCAACTGCCTGAAAGCAGTCCCTCTTTAGGAAACAATCTGTCCTTTTCGGTATGAATTATTGCCTGTACCTAAAAGCAAGGAAGACACGAAGTTTTAGAAAAGTTAAGTGGTTCTCACGTCAATCCCAGGCCAGACCCACGTAGGGGAGGGAAGAGAACACAAGTCCTCTCAAGGTCAGGGTGCCTATAGGAAGTGCTCTAAAGTACTGCCTGCCTGTCTATGGTGGGAGATATTTTTTTCAAGATTACAATTTATCACTTATGTAATGAGGCTCACAGAAAAGAATCACTAGGAAAATGAAATTTTAAAAATCAAGAAGACATACAGATTCAACTCTTTCAGGATCAGACTTGAAAGACATAATATTACTCTGCAGAACAAATGTTTACCTTTTGTTACCTTCACAGACTAGTAACAGGGTGGGGTTTGCAGCCAGCGTGAGTCTGTGCTCCATGCTTGGAGCAGCATTGTGCTGAAGTATTTGTGCCGTGAACATGTATTTGATGGTTCCCAAACTACACACCATAAATCGAAAGTTCCTCCCATAAATCGAAAGTTCCTCCCACTGACAAAATGAACAAATAATTACTAGAGCCCACTTTCGGTGAGTGAGCCTTCAGCAGGGGGCTCCTCCCAAGAACACACTCAGAAGCCAGGCAATTGCTTGGACTCTGCACCATTCCCGTATCCCATTCGTCTTGTACTGGGTCAGGGGGCAGAGCCTGATAAGGACTCAAAGGTGCAGTCAGCTAGAGCTGGGCAAAGCCTTGCCCTTTTCCTTCTCTTTTATTAACGATCCATAACATAGCAACACTTCTGAAGATATTTTCATTCACGCTTCACATAAAGTTTAAATTTTTTTGTCAATATCACCATTTGATATTCTCACTTTTTAATTCTTTAAACAGAATAAAAAATGATTAAAAATAGAAATGATACAGAATTTCACCAAACAAGATGGTAGGAATTTAACAATCATTGCATATTGTCTTCATATTAGTTGTTCATATTACCAGATATACACGTGCAAAATCAGTCAGAAAATTAAAGAGAAATAAACGAAGCATTCACTGTTCCTTTCAGAAAAGATGTGGTATTTGTATACAATGGAGTATTGCCCAGCTATACAAAAAAATCAACTCAAGGCTTTTATAGGTAAATGAATGTAACTAGAGACCTCACTCATAAGTGAAATAAGTCAGACCCGCATGTGTAAACACTGTATTGTGTGCTTAGTGTAAGAACCTGAAAGAGTAAATAAAATCTCCTTAATAGATATTATTAAAGGGAAAGAAACTGCTCAAAGGGAAAGAGCAACTGGGATGAGAGAAAGGAGAAAAGAAAGAAGGAAAGGAAAAATGTATCCATGCATATACAAGGATAGCAGGGATAATTGTACTGCTGATTTCCACTGGTTTATTGCTATTCTCATTATTTTGATTTGGGCTGATTGGAGAGAACTAAAGGAGATGACTGATGGTAGAAACACTAAACTCTTGTCTCCCTTTTCTTTTAAAAACCATTTTTAAACTTTTTTAAAAAGTTTATTTTTTAAAGTTAACCTGTTTTTTTTTTTTTAATCATGTTCCTTCAACTGTAACTCTCTTGCTATGATCCTAATAGTTCCTCCTCCTCAGAGCTACAGTTTTTGAAATAAATACTTATTCTGGCTTTCATTAGTCCTAAATTCATTAAATTCTCTCTTTTTAAAATCTCTGTTTTTCTTCTAGAAAAAGATAAGGCTAAAATTACCAACTATCCCCTTACACTGAGTCCAGTGGAGATAATATTGGCAATCTTTTATTTAGCACATTTGATGTGTTTAATATTGTTGACTAGTAGCACTTTTTTTAAAAAAATTGTATGGCATGGAGCTCAAAGAGTTAAAAACTTTACTCTGCCTCTCTTGGACCCTTTCTTTTTAAATATTTCTTCTAGTTAGTACCAAATCTGCTTCACAACAACAATATGCAATAGAACAACCATTGTTGAATTCCTGTCATCTTGTATTTTGAAATTCTGTATCATTTCTAATTTTTTAATTGTTTTTTATCCTCTTTAAAATAAAGAAAAGCAAAGATTAAGAAATGACATCACAATCACTTCTCAGCCTATTGACTAAGATCAAGTGAAGTGGTAACATCACAGATTTCTTTAAAAGAAATATTCTGGAATATGTAAAATAAAATATTTAAGTACTCCACAAATGTGAATCACTGTCTTTGTAATTACCTCCTGAAGTAAATACTATTATTAGTCACTTTAGAATTAAAGGAATTGAAGATTGGGATATGTGTGCATGTGTGTGTGTGTGTGTGTGTGTGTGCTAAGAATTGAACATAAGGCCTTATCTGTGCTAGGTATACACTCTGCCTCTGAGCTACGCCTACAGACCCAGAGGCAGCTGTTTCTTTTGGTACAGGGATTGAACTCTGAATCTTGTGTTTGCCAGGCAGGCACTGCGTCACTGAACTGTATCTCTGGCCCTCCTGGCAGCTTTAGGCTACACTGTGCTTATATGGACCTGCCGAGGGGCTTCCGTCTCAGGATTTCCTTTTACTGTGTTGAGTCTGCTGTATGCATAACCTGGTATCATTCCCTTTTTGGTTTTCCATCCCCTTTAACTGTTAAGAAAGGGTTCATGGCCGTGTGGACTGAACGTTTATGTCTCTCCAAATTCCTATGTTAAAAATCAAACCTCTAAAGTGATGATATTAGAAGACTGGGCCTTTGTGAAGTGATCAAGTCCTGATAACAGAGTCCTCGGGAGTAAGACAAGTGCCTTTCCTTTGAGAGAAGGGCAGAGAAGTCTTCAGAAAACTCCCTTGCCCCTTTCACCCCATGAGGACACAGCAAGAAGGTGCCATCTGTGAGCCAGGAAATGGTCCTTCACCACACACTAAATCTTCCAGCACCTTGACCTTGGACTTTCCCTTTCCAGAACTCTGAGAAATATGTTCCTGTTGCTTGTAAGCCACCAGGTTATGGTATCTTACTATAGGTGGCCCAAATGATTTGTAGCTGCTTGCATATCTAAAATTTTCTTCGGTCTGCCTCTATCAATTTCACTAGAAATAGCATTCAAGACTGAAAAGCAATTCCCTTAGACAACTGAGATCCTTGTTTCTTTGCATGCTAATATCCATCGTTGCTAATGAAAAACCTAATGCTTTGTATCTCATTCCATGGCAAGTCCTGTGCTTACTTTCTCTGGAATATTTTGAACACTTTGGTGTTTTGCACTTTTGTATGAAAGGTCTAGTCATAGGCAGAATTCTAAAGTATTTCCCAAGATTTTCACCTTCCTAATCTACATGTCAAACATAATCCTGGGTTTATGAATGTAACTGGTTTAACTCTTGTGGTGAGGTTATCTGTATAGTACAGCTGACCTTAAAATACAGTGACTATCAGTGAGCTCCAACTAACTATACACTCTCTAAAACCCAAGTTTGTTTCCCCCTTAGTATGACTGCAGAAGAGGGAGTCTGCCAGAAGCACAAACCAACTCAGTGTACCCTTGCTGGCTTAAAGACGAGCTTGAGAGGAGTGTGGATGGCTGCTAGGTGCTGAGCACATACACCACTGACAGCAAGGGAAAGAACTCAGAGATCTCAGTCCTAGCACCACAAGGAAGTGAACTCTGTCAACAAAAATGAGCTTCGA
Organism: Dinomys branickii; assembly: GCA_004027595.1. Classification (NCBI taxonomy): domain Eukaryota; kingdom Metazoa; phylum Chordata; class Mammalia; order Rodentia; family Dinomyidae; genus Dinomys; species Dinomys branickii. Next base: position 259,240 of record PVLD010000592.1, on the reverse strand, counting down.
AAGGGACTTCTTCCCGGACCTTCCAGACCAGAACTCTGGCGGACGGATACCTAGGTTCCAAACCCTGTGATAGCCTAAGTGGTGAAGTCAGTCAGGGACCGCGTTACTTTCTACTTAAACTCTAGGTCTTTGTTTTTATGTAGCAGTTTTTCTCACATGTCTAGTAATCTTTTGAAGCATGTAAGTTACATGAGGACAGAGCCTTTGTTTAGTCTACTGCTATTTAACTTTTAATAAATAACTGTTGAATTGAGTGAATGAATGAATGTCTTAATGAAGCAATAGAACGTTGTGTTCATGGGAAGGTCTTTGCGGGAAGAGCGCTTCATCATAGCAAACAATCTAGGTGCATACCAGTGCTTCTCCTTTTTAAAAAATAAACTTTATTTTCTTTGAAGAGTTTTAGGTTCACACCAAAATTATTCAGAAGCTACAGAGGTTTCCCATATCCCTGTGGCCACATATTATAACAGCCTTACTCATTGTCAGTATAGGCCACCAGACAGGGACATTGCTGAAGTTGATGAGCTTAAAGGGACACATCATTATGTTCCCGATAGTTTCGGAGTTAACAGTAAAGTTCACTCTGGTGTGGGACATTCTATGGGTTTGGTCAAATGTGTGCTGACATGAATCCATTATTAGAGTATTGTGTAGAGTAATTTCACTGTTCTAAGAATCCTCTGTGATTTGCCTGTTTGTCCTCCACTTTATTCCTGCCAAATACCTTTCAACTGTTGCCATAGTTTTGTCCTTTCTGAAATGTCATACGGATGGAAGCATGCAGTATGTAGTCTTTTCAGACTGGCTTCTCTCACTTAGTAATACACTCTTAACTTTCTTCCACATCTCAGATTTTAATAGCACATTTGTTTTCAGCTCTGAATAATATTACATTATTTGAGTTTACTAGTTTACATATGTATTTATCTAGTGGGGAATATCTTGGTTGCTTCCAAGTTTTGCTAATTATAAACAACGCTGCTATAAACATATGGGTGCTGGTTTTTGTCTGACTATAAACTTTTAACTCCCTGGGGAAATGCCATGAGGTGTGATGTTATGAGGTCATTGAGTCTTCTAAAAAAAGAAAAAAAAACGGTTGAACTATCATCCAAAATTGCGGGACCATTTTTCATTCACACCAGCAATCTATCAACTGTTCTTGTTCTATATTTTCACCAGCGTTTGGGAGTTGGCATTGTTCATAATTTTGGCCATTGTCACAGGTGTGGAGTAATATCTCATGGCTTTAATTTGTATCTACCTGGTAATGTGTAAACTTATGAAAAGATGCTTTTCACAAGTTTACTTGCTCTTTGTATATCTTCTTCAGTGATGTCTGTTATGACCCTTGAACCACTTTTAAATTGGATTGGTAGAATTTTATTACTCACACTGTTAAGAGTTAAGAATTATTTGCATAGTTTATGGAACAGGCCTTCACCTGATACGCTTTTAGCAAATATTTTCTTCCACCTTACCTCTGATCTTTCCATTGTCTTGAAAAACAGGAATTTTTATTGTCACAAGTTACATTCTTTCTTTCACTCATCATACTTTGGGGTGTGTGTCTAAAAATTACCAAGAAGTTCAAAGTCATCTAGATTTTCTGCTAGGAGTTTTACAGAGGTGAATTTTTTTTTTTTTTTTACATTTAGGTCTGTGATCCTCTTATGGTTCAGATCTAGAATGTCTCCCGTTTCATGTGTTTAGAGGCAGGGCTTTGGCGGTGTGAATGGATCACAGGGTGCTGTACTTATTGGTGAACTGATCCATTGAGGAATTCATGGTAAGGAGGCCTGTTAGGAAATAGGGCCTGGTGGGAAGTGGTGTGCCACTGTGAGCTTGACTTGGATGAATGTATCCCCTGGCAGCTTTTTCTTTCCTTCTCGCTTTCTCTGTCTCCTCATGACCAGAAGGTGAGAGGCTTTCCTCAGCCTTGGGGCCAGCCAATCATGGACTACATCTTCTAAAACCTTTGAGCCAAAATAAGTCCCTCCTCTTTTAGTTTGTGGGTGTTCAGTGTTGTGTCCCAATATGATATCAATGACAACAAGGACGCTGGCTAACAGAAATCCATTTTGAGTTAATTTTTGTGAAGGAACTAAAGTCCGTGTCTAGATTCTTCATTTATTTTTCTTTTTGTATGTGAATGTCCACTTGTTCTGGCACCATTGGTTGAAAATACTACCTTTTCTCCATTGTGCTGTTCTTATTCCTTTGTCAAAAATGAGTTATTGAATTTTTCTGTGAGTCTATTTCTTTGATCTCTATTCTAATATCTTAATCTATTTGTCTTTACTTTTGCCAAAATCATATTATCTTTTGGGTTTTATTTACTTTTTCTGGTTCTTACACTGGGGAGACAATATGATGTTTACACATGAGGGTCTGATTTATTTCATTTATGAGTATGGTCTCCAGTTGAAACCATTTACTGATAAAAGCCTTGAGTTTGTCTTTTTTTTGTAGCTGAGTAATACTCCATTGTATAAATATACCACATCTTCTTTATCCATTCCTCAGTTGATGGGTATTTGGGTTGTTTTGAAGATTTAGCTGTGACGAATTGCTCTGTTACAAACATGGGTACACACATATTGCTGTGATATGATGATTTTAGTTCTTCTGGAAAAATATCAAGAAGGGGAATAGTTGGGTTGAATGGAACCTGTAATTCGAATTTTCTGAGGAATCTCTGCATTGATTTCCATAGTGGTTTTACCAATATACACTCCCACCAATAAGGGAAAAGTGTTCCTCTTTCCCCATAGCCCCAATCATTGTTAATTTCCTATCATCTTGTTTCAAACTTCTGTATCATTTTTATTGTTTCTGTTTTGTTTTTATCTTTGTTGTTGCTTTGTTTTTTTTTCCTCTTTAAGGTAAAAAAATTAGTAAGACAAAATCATATTATCTTGAATCATATAGCTGCATAGTAAGTCTTGAAGTCAAGTAATGTTATTTCTTCAGTTTTGCTTTTCTCTTCCAATATTGTGTTGGCTATTCTGGGCCTTTCCATGTACCTTTAAAATTATTTTGATCATGTCTACAAAATAACTTTATGGGGTTTCAGCTGAGATTTCCTTGATTCTATAGATCAAAATTAAGTAGCCAGCTTGACAACATTGTGTTTCTATCCATGAACATTGGCTGGCTCTCCATTTCTTAGTTCCTAATTAACTAGGCTTCATTTTAGAGATGAATCTAAGCGGTTTGGCTGGGACAAATATTGTCCATTGTGCTCACAGAGATGATTAAAGGGAGTCAAAAAGAGCCAGGGTTCTAGGTATCTCTGTTTATGTCTCATTTTTTCAACCCCTTTATTGCTCCTGGTCTTTATTCTACCCACCATCCAACTGTTCAAAGCTTTTCTCCAGGTGCTATGAGGCTCACAGGTGCCTTCTTGGTTATAGATTCTTTCTTCACATGCTCAAAGTGATTTGATCTTTCTTACTTTGCTTCAGAGAAAATATTTTTAAACCTACTTCTTGAAACATTTATCTGTGGGAGACCCTATGCTCTTCATTGTTGGAAATTTATAATACTTTTGCTGCAGAATTTTTATCTCAGTAGTATGAAAAGGAGGTGAGAAAGCATAGAGATAAATACTTATGCCTCGTTCACAATTTCTGAATTAGAAACGCTATCCCTTCTGCTCACTATCCTCATCTTTGTTTCTGTAGTTCCATGAATCTTTTACCAAAAGATTGAAGAGGAAAAAAAAAAAACAACCAAATTAAATTTCATTACAGGAAGCTAGGCCTAAATGATATTGTCCTTCATTTTAAAAGTGGAGTTTGGATAAATTTAATTGATAGAATTACAGGCAGAGGGAAAGATGAGCTTTGCCCTAAAGCAACTTTCAAGTATGCTTAACTCACATAGCCTGGGGAAAGGAGGCGGGGCAAATGAGTAATAGGATTCTCTATTCCTTCATTTTTTGGTGGACAAAACCAGGAAAAGTTAGGTTGAGCAGGAATCCCTGATAGCACAGAAGATCCCCTAGTTACTAATCTGGAGCACTAGCATGTGACACTGGTGCAAAAGAGGAGAGGTGTTTGTGTACCCGGGTTTATCATATGCTTCTCTTTGTCAAAAGTAAACCCAAATAGGCCTCATGTAGGGATCAGCAAACTACAGCCTGTGGGCCCAAGCTGTACGTTCAAGTTTTTTACACATAAGTTTTGCTGGAGAACAGCCATACTCATTGGATCGTGTATCGTATGTGTCTACTTTTGCCTTGCAACATTGAGGATGTGTGACTGCCACAGAGACTTTACGGCTTCCAAACCATCGCGTATGTACTATCCAGCTCTTCACAGAGAAAAATTATCTACTCATGGTATAAGGCAAAGAGAGAAACCTTATCTCCCTTGTCAGTTATTGGCTTAGGAAAGGACAAAGGACCGATGATTGCCTAATATTGTGAGGGCTTATTGTACATGAAGGAAAGACAGTTGTGACCCTTTTGGCGGAGGGCTTTCTCTCTTTTAAAAGCACACTGTCTTTTTTCTCCTGCTGGGCATTGTACCTGGAAGTAAAGATGACAGAGAAGTGTGGAAAGGCCTGGTTCCTAGATGTTGTGTGTGAGCCATTAAATTATCCTACTTAGGAATTATCCTTCTGCAAGGATAGGAGACATGTGAGACAATAAATGTTTCTTGCTGCTTAGGTCATTTTGAGTTGGGTTTCTGTTGCAAGGAGGTGAAGTTCTCCCAGTTGTATTGCTACCCTTCTTGCAGCACTACACCTTGCACAAGAGGTAAGAAAAACCTGGGCTCTGTTTCTGTTTCCACCTCTGCTCTGTCTGGAAGCCTGTGGTGCTGCCTTTTCAGAAAAGAAGGACAGTTCTCTGGATTAAAACTCCTTAGTAGTGCAAAGTCATGTCTTTCACGGTTTCTATTTGGATCTTTCTGTTGGCAGAAGCTTCTAGAATATTTGTGCCTCAGAGGGAAACTTTGGTTTTCTATGTAAGGAAATTTGTGTGTCTAAGCTTGTTAAGGTCTGAGTTTCTTTCTCACTGAAGATTTGTTAATAATGACAAGACAGTATTCAAACACAAGCCGTCAAATGTATCCAGTTTCCTAGTTTCTCCAAACTTTTAACAGAGTTATGGATTTCAATTTATGTTATGTGTATACAGATTTTAAATATTTTATTTTTTTCTCGAGGTGGCATAAAATCATGACAGTTTCTTGAAGCATGAAGTGATTTCATTTTGTCTTACTAATAAATGCTCATTGAGAGAAATGTTTTGTGTGATATCCCAAAGTAGTACCTGAGATTGAATTTAGTAAATCCAGTAACCTGAACTCCTTTGTCTCACCACCTAAACTACATAAATCAAGGTTCCTCTGAGAACTAATTGAAGCTGTTTTTCCATTCGAAATTGAAACTAGTGTTTCTGCACTGCAACCCCATTTCATAATAAAATTCTTGCTGGCAAAGTCTGTCCTAGTATGTAATTGTGACAGTCCTGAAGGCATTTTTAATTTTGTTAGGAGCAAAGTGCTCCTGCTACTAGATGCAAAAATAATAAAATGAAGGTGAAATTCCCAACATGCAGAAAAGCTTGGATCTTATTACTTATACCACTGTGCTTTTTGTCTGTTTAATCTTTTATGAAGTTTCTTTCTGCTTCTAGGAAAAAGACAGTGACATGCTTTTAAGAGGTTTTCAATCCTGTAGCAAATGCAAGTTAATGAGCATTTTTAGAAATATGTTGCTCTGTTACATAAACATTTTTCTTTCTTAAAAAATCATTCCTCTTGGGTAGTGATGGTATTTGTTACTCATTTTGATTTTAGCAGTAAAAGAGCAGCAGCTTCAATATTTAATCCTACTCTTCCCAAGATTAAATACACGAATTATACCCAGTAGTAACCCCATTACATTATTACCACTGTCTTACAGAAAATTTTGACTTTTACAAAAAGTTGGCCAATGCCACATAATTCGTAATAAATAGAGCTGTTTAACAAAGTGTAGCCTCTTTGACCAGACAGCTACTTTATTCATAAGATAGTGTAAAGTTACACAAAATAATCATTTATAAAACCTTTTAATTAAGAATATTATCAGAAAAATTTAGTCATAAACATCTATAAAATATTGAGTAATGAAAGTCTCAGGACAGACTTCAATGACCAGTTTCCACACAATATTCTTGCTTATCTAAAGCTTTTTAGTTTTATACCCCAGGCTTTTACCTCCAAGACCTGTCTGAACTTATTCATTGGCTGTCAGTGATTTAGACTATTTAGTTATTTTCCAAGTAATCTAAACCGTCCTTCCCAAGTTTATTTTCATGTTTTGCAGTGCACATACCCTTCCTAACCTATGCTTCATAGTATATATGCAGTGATTTTTAGCGTACAAGTTTATTTTTGTCTCTCTTCATTGTAAAACTATTTGATTTTTCCAGTGCTTTTACGATTAAGGCTTGAAGTCTGCAGCAGGATCAAGGAGGCCCCCACTGTTTGATTTGTCCCTATCTTCAGCCTGGCTTTGAGTCACTTTCTTCTATTCTAGTTTTTCAAATGTTCTTACATTAAAATTTGTTTTGTTTTTTTTTTTTTTTTTTTGCGGTACTGGGGATTGAACTCAGGACGCTGCGCTTGCTAGGCAAGCGCTTATTCCACTGAGCTATATCCCCAGCCTCTTACATTAAAATTTGTTAAAAATAAGGACAGTGATATATGTCATCTGTTTACTCAGGACATCAAAACAAGCTAAGCTCTTTGTGCTTCATAGAACTCAATGTCTTCAAGACAAATTGTATTTCCCCCATTAAGAGGTGTTTGATCTCTCCATTGCAGGAGAGGGGGCAACACTAGTCTAGGAATGTAAGAGCGAGACAAAAACAGAGGGTATCACATCGATTTTTAGCATACAAATTATTTTTGTCTCTCTTCATTGTAAAACCATTTGATTTTTCCATTGCTTTTATGATTAAGGCTTGAAGTCTGCAGCAGGATCAAGGAGGTGCCCACTGTTTGATTTGTCCTTACCTTCAGCCTGGCTTTGAGTCACTTTCTTCTATTCTAGTTTTCAATTACAATGACATTCTTTAAGTCCCTCAAAAATCATAAAAGTATTTCGTATGTCTGTGACACATATTTCAGTGTATTTGTAGATATTCCACCTCTACCTAAAGCTGTCTATAAACTTTCTACCTAGATTTGTAGGAAAGCTAATTTCTACTCATCATTCAGGGGATGTCTGATCACTGTATTTAATGTCACTGGAGTTTAAAGATAATGCTAAAATGAATGCTATAAGGTGAAAGTAGTATACACAGCCTGAAGGGTGGTAGTACGAATGGACAGGCTTTGCTCGCCACCCATCCTTTCATCCTTCCTGGGAAGAGGGAGAAGTGCTTGTTTATCTACTCCTTGATAATTTTTTATGCACGCACACACACACACACACACACACACACACACACACCTCTGTCAGCTTTCCTAACTGGTTATCCAGACTAAAAGAATGTCTCTGGTGCACAAGTTGTAGAAAAATATTTTGTTGCTTCAAAATTTTTTTTCTTAAAATGTTACACATGTACAAAAGTGTACAAATCTAAGTGCACAGTTGAGTGGAGTTTTACAATGTGAATACCTCTATAAATCAGCACCTTCTGTCCCATTCAGTTTTGCCACATGTGACTCTTTAAATTAATTAAAATTAAATACAATGAAATATTCAGTTCCTTTTCATTTCCAGGCAACATGGAGGAACAGGGACCAGATTTACCCTTTCAACAGAAGCAATTGAAAAATGAGAAAATTGTTTCAAGTAACTGTTTTTCATGACATTGAATCACAGGAGGCGACAAAGAAAAGTGAATCCTGACACATGAAAACTGACACTGTGAGCCTGCCCATTGCCACATCTTGCTGATTAGAGGGCTCCAGGAAGTGACATAGCACTATGGGCCGCTGGACTGAGCAGATAGATACAGATTTCTACAGTCCAAGGATAAGAGTGATCCTGGCACAGAATACTAGAGAAGGGGGATCTGCCCAGAGAAAGAACACTGGAAATTTGCAAAGGTTCTCTCTCAGACTTTCAGTTCAATACTTGCCAGTATATGTGTGAGAAAATAAGTCTATAGTCTACTTTGTGTTGATATAACAAAATAATACTGTGGATAATTTACTTTAAAAACCCAGAGATTTATTTCCTATAGTTCTTGGAGGCTGGGAAGTCTGGGATCAAGGAGGAGCCTGCATCTGACATCTATCACATTCCACTGAGAAAAGCAAAAGGGCAATCAGGGTGAGAGAGGAAAAGGGACGCATTTTGATAACAAACCCATTCTCTTGAAAATGAATTTAATCCTACTGTAACATTAAGCCATTTACCATGAACTGGTGGGGCTCATGACGTTCCTGAGAAAAATGGCAAGAGGATTTTGAAAGATAAGAGATGAAAGGTGAGGTCAAGTGGAACCCTCCCTCTCCAAATGGGAGGAAAGGAACTGCCTAAGAACTGCAGAGCGTTTATTAATACAATCAGGAGGTTGATGACAATTTCAACCTCTCTGCCTAGCAATGAGTCTGCAAGCAGGAACCACTTATTTACATGGCTTGAGGAGCTCCCTATGTTCTTGGGCTGGCTTTGTCTTAGCTCTACACATGTGACTGGCTTCCAGCTTCAGCTGCTCCCTACATCTCCCCATTTTCTGTTTCGTGATGGGTGTTCAGTTGAAGTTGGAGGAGCTGTATTTGGAGAACTCTGTAGAAGACCTTCTCATTCTTGAATCCTTTCCAGTCTGAGTAAACTCATTCATTTAAGGCTAAAGATTCCCAGTCCAAATGTTTTAGATGCCTGTATTCAGCAAGTTAATCTTACAGAGTCCACTAATCCATAACAGTAGTCAGTTACCAGTATAGCTGGCAACTTTCAGAATTTGTTAGTGATTTGAGTTTTTTTATAGCTAACATATTACTATGGCATTACTTTATACATCTTGAGGTTATATTTTTCTGCTAGATATTTAAAACCAAGCTAACATGAGACCCGTATTAATCAATTTTTGCTATCTATCAATGTCAGTTAAGGCTGCTCAGGATTTACCTTGGAATCAAGTACAGCACCTTATTTCTTCTGTCAGTGGCATCCATTTGATGAGTCACAGCCATTGCTTGACCAGGTTGCTTTCTGTGAATATTTGGAAAAAATTTTTTCCTTTCCTGTTGACCTCCTTAAATGCACTATACATCATAATCATTTTCCTCTGTGGTCCCACAGTTTCCTTGATCAGAAGAACAGGGGCTCAGCTAAGTTATAGGATGTCACAGCAGACATTCTCTTATGTCCAGGGTCCTCAATGACCTTGGAAGGCTAGGGCCAAAATATTGGCTATCCTCCTAGTCTGTTGATCTCTCTAATTTTTGGCGTCCAATCCTCAGATAAGATACATTAATCCAGAAGATAAGATTATTGACATTACATTGTAATGGAGGCAGTAAGCTTAATATTACTATCTTATCTAAACATCAAACACTTAGAACAAAAAATGGAACTTTTATTTTCTAACAAACATGGATATTTTAATATTTAAATCCCTGTGGGATGTTAACAGACAACAGTCACATATTTTTACACAGAAGTTTAGAAATCAAAACCATACATAACACTGCAGCATGACAATCATGATGACTTTGTAACATACTTAAATTTTCATTTTGACATAACACAACGCTTTTAACCAATCATATCTAATACATAAGAAACTTTTTCCTAACCAGTTGGCCTTTAATGGGATGTACATCACATAAGATTTTTTGTTAAAGGTAGAGGACCGAATCCAAAAGAAAAGTCTTATCACTGTAAGCAACTCTTGCTTTACATTTTGGAAGACCTGAACATCTGGAATCATGAATACATTTAATACACCATGAGACTAACCATAATGAATTGCCACACACATATGAAAAACCTTTGTTTCTTAATCTGATTTTGTACCAAGAGCTTCATTTGGAGAAAACCTTATTGTACTTTTTTAAAGAATACTTTATCTTTTGAGCATGACCACATTACTGGGCATGTCTCCCACAAGACTATGAGATTGTTGCGGGCTCCTTATTAATTAAAAAGGTTGTCCACTTCTCTATTCACTAAATGGAGTCCTGTATGATAATTTCTCCCCACCCTGAGGGATTTTTGTTTAATTATCTTAATTTTTTGATGACCTGTGAGAAAACCAATTTTGATATCATTTGGACCACCAGGTAACCAAGGTGGAAAAATGCTTTTAAGACTATAACCCAAATTGTATTATGAAAAAATGATCCAAAAATGAAAAAGAAAAAAGGAAAAGAGAAAACTTATTGAGCTCAAATAAAAAGGAACAGCTGTTCATAAAATGGACAAACAGACAAATAAACAAATACATGGCATAACAGAGTGAACAAACTTCTTACAAAATCAGAGTACACTGAAATATATTTTTGACCAAGTTGAATTATAGTAACTTCTACCATCTTAAAAATTTAAAATTATAAATAGACTAGTCATATTTTTGTTGTTCATCAAATAGCAGAGGTCTTTTAGAAGAAGAATTTGGAAGGAATAAAATATTTTATCTATGATTAATATACTTTTTTATATTTTATTGTGTTTTAAGAATATTGATAACTTTCAGTTCAGTTACTTCTATATACTCTATCACCCACTCAAACCTTTGATTCCCATTTTGGTCACCATGTCCTGATCATTCTGTGTTATTTCCTTTGGTTAACACCTCTGGTTGGGTCTAGCCACATCCCTGTCTATTGGCTGTAGAGCAGTCTTTGAGGAGTCAGTGTCACAGGACTATAAATCACCTCCCCAGAAAATAGAACCAACTTCATCTCCAGATCTGGGTTCCTGACAGAGCTGGACAGCCATGCTCTATAAAAACACAAGCATGTGCTTGACTCAAAATTAGCTATTTTGCTTTATCTGATTGAATTATAGTGGTATACACTGCCAAGTGAGGTGGGAGGGATTGATTCTCCCTTTTGTTTTTGTACTTGAATTTTAAGCATAAGAGAGAACCAGATTAACTTTATCTAATGCAGTTTTAGCTTCTGGTGTAAGCATTTCTGGCAAGGTGCGGGCCAAAACCCCCTTGAGAATGTCAGAGGACCTAAATCATAAGTAGCTAGCGTAAGAGCTGGGCAAAGACAATTGATATTACCGAAGAAAGTCTGAAAAATCAGTTCGAGTTGCAAAATGATTAACCTGGATCTGAACAGTTTGGGGCACAGTATGTCTCTGTTGGATAAGGTGACCTCAATATGAAAGGGTTGCCATAGTTTATACCCTTTGGGGGACCACCACTAGGCCTGGCATTATTTAAATGGAATGCTAAAATTAAGCAACTGTTTAAACATCAGTGTTTTCAGATCATATTTTAAACCCATGTACCTGTTTGTAAAATACCAAAGCTTTTCCATACCAAATAAAATTTAGGAATGCCTGCCTCCACATAGAAACAAAAACAAACACACACAGAGAAAATTTTAAAATAAGATCTAACAACCATAATCCATACAACTGAAAATGGTAAATAGGCAATAAATCTTAATAGGAATTAAGAGAACACCAAGAAGTGATAGAAACTGCTTAAATTAATAGCATATGCTATGTATGATGTCAAGAAGAAAACTATAGTTAAAGCAAGACAGTTTTTATTAGCTGTATAATCTAAAATGAGGAAAGTTTTTACTATAACTCTAAAAAGCCAAGTTATCATTGCAATATACATTTTTTGAGACAAAGGGCAACGTTTTTATTCATGGGAAATATGTTTTTAAGTAATCTTTTAAATACCCCCATTAATGTAAATCTTAGGAAATATGATTTTTTCAATTAGAGGCAAATTTTTTTTTTATCTTCAGGATAGAGAGGGATAGTAAGAAAATAGTCTTTTGGATCAATCACTTTGAGGGAAAAATGTAAAGACGCTTTTTAGTGCCAATTGTAATGGAGAGAGAAAAACCATCTCTAGTCCTTGTGAAGTGGAAGTTCCAGCCCGTGACTCAACAAAGTTCTAAAAAGGCCAGGATTGCTGCCTGTGGCTCAGTTAAAATTATGTGGTGTTGTAATATGTCATGACCCCATAGATCAATTGGTATATGGGGGAGAACATACCTGGAATGGCCTTTTGTATCCCTCCAGGCCAGTATTCTAGCATCTCCACTACAGCAAGAAATACCATCCACACCCTGTGGACCTGCAGCTGTCACACCTGGATGCTATCTGTACCTGTGTCTAAAAGCCCTTTAAATATTTTTTCTCAGTAATCAGTTCCATCTTTAAATCCAACAAGTAGCAGAAGACCTAAAATCCTTGGATGCCCTTTTCTCATTTACAGATTTTTCCAGTTTGCCAAGGGAAGAATGACCACCTGAGTGATACAAGAGTCTGAGATGATTTGAACAGTTTTTTAAATAAATTGAATCATAACCTTGATTTCCTTTCTTTTTTTTGTATTTGGGCTCCTGCCTTTGGCTGTAGCTTTTATTCTGTCACCTTGGGGCTGGGCAAGCTGCCCTGCTGGTTTCAGCTCCTTTGACCGGCCTCACTCTCTGGATGGGCTGCATTGCCTGCTCCTCCCCTCACCAGAGGAAACAGCAGTCCATGGCTGCCACTGGCTGACCCCAGGCACTGGGCATGCCAGCTGGCACCTCTGCTCTATCCCTGTGCCCCTCTGTTGCCGGGACTGCAGCAAGGTGTGCTGGTGCTGTGTAAACTTTGGGTGCAAGAAGCACAAATGCAGGCAGCGCGTAAAGCTGCATATACTAGAGTCATATCTTGCCTACCTGACCCCTGGCACTCATGTTTTTGCCTGTGGCATGTGCCAGCAACCATGGCTGGACAGACTGCAAGGGCTCCCGGGTGACCGCAAAATCCCGCTGAGTCCACCTAGAACTGAAGCAAGGGGCCCTACACACATCCAGCCTGCACACCTCGCCCTGGTGGCACTGCGCTGCTCCAAGCCAGTTGCATGCAATTCAGAAGAATTTTCTTTTCTGTCTCCCATAGTTTTTTCCTTATTTGATTGAGCAAAGCTAGCAGGTTAAAACTGTCAGTGAGGCTTTTGTTTTGCCCTCTGTTCCCCCTCTGGACTTGATTTTAAAACAGTGTTCTGAGGTGAATCCTTTGTGGTGGTCTTAAAAGTAAATACAGGAACCAAGAATAAAACAAACATTTCTATATGCACATGCACCTGTGGTTCTTTTTTTTTTTTTTTCCGGTACCGGGGATCGAACTCAGGACCTTGCACTTGCCAGGCAAGCGCTTATGCCACTGAGCTATACCCCCAGCCCCTATCACCTGTGGTTCTTGAAACTCTGTTTGCCCCATTTTTAACTACTAGTAAGTGAATACACCTTTTTCCTTTTTGCTTTTTAAACTATATTCCCCCTTCTTCTTTAGGCCCTTGTGAACTTGTTTCTGGCTCTAGCAAACCTCCATGCCCCAAACTTCACACCTGATCATTGCCAACATCGATGAACTCCTATGCTGAATATTGATGTTACCAATGCACTTCCCTCCCCTGTGGCACACAGAATGAGAAGCACTCCCTGGCTCATTGTTTTTTCTTACCTGGAGTCCCTTTTTGGCACCACTTGCCATGAACTGGTGGGGCTCTTGATGTTGCTGGAGAAAAACAGTGAGAGAATTTATAAATAAAGACAAGAGACAAAAGCTGAGGTCAAGTGGAGCCCTCTCTCTCCTGATGTGAGGAAAAGAACTGCCCAAGATCTGTAGAGCATTTATAGAAGATTGATGTCAATTTAAACCTCTCTGCCTAGCAACCTGTTTGCACACTGGAATAAACAGCTTGTTTACATGTCTGGAGGAGCTCTTCCTGTCCTCAGGATGACTTTGCCTTAGCCCCACATATGTCATTGATTTCCAGCCACTGCCACCCCCTACATCCGTTAATTCAGGGCTCTGGCTTCCTGACACAATCACCTCATAAGGGGCCCAGCTTTCAAGGTTGTTATTTTGGACATAAAGCTTCCAACTTACGAACTTTGAGGGGCACATTCAAGCCGTAACAAGCCTCTAAAACTCTTCTAGGAAATAGCGATTGTTCGTGACTGCCAGGCTGGAAACTTATACTTTACAAGGAATGGGTTAGAGTATTAAGAAGAGTATTTTCTCAGTAGTGGAAAAACAGTAACCTTAGTCTGACCGCGATGGTCACCAATAGCCCTACAAAAACAGAATACGAAGGGAGCTTCTCCAACATAAGGAAAGGGGTATCAGAAGACACTCAAGCCTAAGAAGAGGGAAAAACGGTTACTTGAAGGCTTAATACAAAGCCTGTTTTTCTTATTTGAATCTCTGCAAAAGTCAAGTATTTAAAACCAAAATAACAATGTACAATGAGAATTATATATATATAATATATGTATATATATATATATATATATATATATATATATATACACATATATAATTAGTAAAATGAATTAGTAATACAATGGCTTGGAGGGAGAAATGGGACTGCTGGTACATAGTCCACCTAATGCACTATTACTTGAAGGGAAGGTACAGTGAACCAAAGATATGTATTATGAACTCCAAAGTGTTATGAATATCACCCAACTAATGTAAGAATTATAGCTAGCCAAAGATAAAATGGAATCATAAAAAAGAGCAAGAAAAATTAAATAAACATATTTGACAACTAGAAAATAAGTATAAAGATGACATATCTAAGCCCAACCATATCAGAAAGCATTAATGGTCTAAATAATTTAAAGACAGAATTTATAGGATTTAATAAGAAGCTATATGCATACACATAACCACAGCATTCACGAAGCTGAGTCAGGAAGATTGCTATAAATTCAGCAATCAAAGCTGTCTACATAGTGAGTTTAAGGTATGCCTGGAATACATAGCAAGACCTTGACTTGAAAAGTAAACAATAAAACAATAAGAAATTGTATGACACAAGAAACTCACTTTAAATATAAATATATAAACAAGTTAAGAGTTAAAGGATATTAAAAAGATACTATTAACACTAGGAAAAGACAGTTGGAAGTGCTGGTTAGATACTAGGTAATTAGGTTTCAAAAAGTTAATTAAAATGAAGAGAGGTTTCTTAAATATTAAGTGGCTAATTCATCAAGAGGGCATAAAGAGACATCCTAAATGTTTGTGCATTTAATAAAAGAGTTGAAAATAAATGAAGTGAAACCAATAGAACTTCAGAGAAAAATAGACAAAACCAAAAGTATATTTAGAAATTCAACACTCTTTCTTAATTGTAGATAAAACAAATAGAAGGAAGAAAGGGAGGGGGAGAAGAGGAGACATCCTGAACTAACTCCTCGAGCTTTTTGGCAGCTATTGGACACACTACCCAACAACATGACAATACACATTCCTTTTTGGGAATGCCCACAATGTATTTCCAGGTAAGACCAGATCCTAACCTGGAAATCGAATCTCCAGTCATACAAGTCTCATATCATAGAAATATAACCTCTGAAGAGAAAGGATTTAAATTAGAAATAAGTAATACAATGATATCTGGAAAATCTCTGAAATCTGGAATCTTGTCACATATTTCTAAATATCTTGGAGGTAAAAAAATCAGTAAGGAAATTAGAAAGTATTGTGGAGTGAATGAACATGAAGGTAGGCTACATAAATACTTGTGGGGTGCAGAAGTAGTGGTACTTAGAGGGAAAGTAATATTACTAAACATTTATATTAGATAAAAAGAAATTAGTGACCTGCAACTTTACCTTAGGGGACTAAAACAAGAAGGCAAACTGCGTGTAAAGTAAGCCAAATCAGAGAAACAAGAAAGGCGGGGTGGAAATCAATGGGACAGAAGTGAAAAAAGTAACAGAAGGAAGTGAAGCTGAGCGCTGTTTCCTTAGAAGCTCAAAACTGAAAAACCACTGGCCAGGATCAAAAATGTAATAGAGAGAAGACCAAAATTACCAATGTTTGGAAGTAGAAACCAGTATCACCAAAGATGCTATATACACTTTAAAATAATAGGAAATAATATTTTTAAAGCTTCAATGCAATACATTCAGCCATTTAGATGAAACAGATAAAATTCTTAAAAGACACAAATGTTTACTTAAGAATAAGGAGGTAATCCGAGCTCTATATCATTTTGAATAACTAAATGTAAACAAGCAAAAGAATAAAAATTCCAGACCTGATGACATCACTGGTAAATTCCACCAAACATTTATGTAAGAAAAAAATCCATCAGTTCTATACAGACACTTCCAGAAATGTCAAAAGAGAAAAGTTCCTAACTAATTCTATGAGGGCAGTGTCACTCTGATACTAAAATCAGAGAAGACCACTGCAAGAAAGACTATAGATCAACATCCTTATGCTCATGGAAACAAAATGTATAAAAGAAATTTTTAGCAAGGTAAACCCAATAATATATTAAAGTGATGTATATATATATATATATATATATATATATATATATATATATATATTTCCAGAATATAAAGGTTTATTTAACACTTAAAATCAAATAATGCAAATTATTATATTAACAGACCAAACAGAAGGATAACAAATACATGTTCATAGATACAGAAATACTGTTTGACTAATTTTATATCTGTTGCTGATTTCTTTAACCAGTTTTGGGAAATAAGGATTAGGAAGGTATTCCCTGAGTGTGATAAAGGTCCCTATAAAAACTTACAGCTAGCATCTAAATTAATGGTACAAGTCTGAAATTTTTCCCTCAGATCAGAACAGTTCAAGATGGCTATGCTCACCACTTCAATTCAACATGTATTAGAGCTTTTACTCAATGTAATAAGACAATAAAAAGACAGCAAAAGTATTTTTATCTTGGAAATGAAAAAGTAAAACTATCTAATTGTATATAGCAATGTAAACTATGTAGAAAAGTCTTTATAATCTAAAAAGCGCTTCTGTAACCAACAACTTAATGTATTAGTCAGCTGTCTTATCACTAGAACATAGTATTTGACACACATATTTTAAAGGAGGAAGGCTTTTAATTAGGCTGATGGTCTTAGGGAGTTCAGTCAATGGTTAACTGATTACAGGCAGCAACATCATGGTAAAATGGCATGGGATGGTAAATCAAAGCTGCTTATTTCATGGATGTTTAGAAGCAAAGAAAGGAACTGGCTCCAGAGAGGAAGGGGCCAGGGGCCATATATAATACTCTCAGTCATAACTCTGTGACCCAACCAGACACACACAGAAGTGTGCTTCACTAAATTTTCAAGAGAAAAGATCAATACTTTTCAAAAGATCTATATTTATTTATACTAACAATGGATAATCAGAACTTCAATATTTAAAACACAACGCCATTTTCAATATCATAAAAAATGTGAAAAGCTTATGGCTA
The DNA here is from genome assembly GCA_004027595.1 of Dinomys branickii. Lineage (NCBI taxonomy): Eukaryota > Metazoa > Chordata > Mammalia > Rodentia > Dinomyidae > Dinomys > Dinomys branickii. Next base: position 241,845 of record PVLD010000592.1, on the reverse strand, counting down.
TATCTAATAAAAGGTATCCAAGACATACACACCAAAAACTTCAAAAACATAGTTGAAAGAAGATAATGTAAACTTAAAAACTGGATGGATACACCATATATGTGGATGGAAAGTCTCAATATTATTAAGATGCTGGCTAATAATCCTCAAATTGTCCTGTAGATTCAAAGAAATATCGAAATTCCTGCCACTCTCTCTCTCTCTCTCTCTCTCTCTCTCTCTCTCTCTCTGTCTCCTTTGATATTAATGTGTTATTCCTAAAATTCTTTTTTTGGTGGTACCAGGAATTGAACTCATGACCTCATGCTTGCAAGCAAGCGCTGTGCCACTGAGCTATATTCCCAGCCCTATTCCTAAAATTCTTAAGAAAGTAGAGTAAAAATATCTCTGCTAAAACAAATTAAAATAGTCTAGATGGCTTTAAATAATATGATTATTCTCTAACAGTTTTCAAGGTCTGAATTAGACATCAATGGAGCTATACTTCTTTGAAGATTGTAGGGGAAAACTCACTCCTTGCTTACTTCTCTGTTTTATCTTCTGCATATCATCAACTTTCATAGACTTGTGGCCCTGTGGCCATCTTATTCTTATTTCTGCCCCTGTGGTCACATCACCTCCTTCTTTACCTTCTCTGTTTGTGTATTTGAAGGGCACTTATAAGATGGAGGTCCCAAATAATCAAGATAATAATAATCTCAAATAATCTAAGATAATATGTCTCTCAAGATCTTTAATTTAATTTTATCTACAGAGACCCTTTTTTCCAAATAAGGTGATACTCATAGGTTCCACAAATTAGGGCAGGAACATATCTTTTTGGAGGCCATCATCCTGATCACTACAAAGGACTGGCACTATGTGGGTTCAAGATTTATTATAAAAATACTGTATTCAAAACAGCAGAGTACTAAAGATTAATGAAGAGATCAGTAGATTATAATGAAGTGTCCAGAAATAAACCCACACATATAGGATCAATTGACATTTAATTGCAAAAGCAAGTTGGAAGAGAAAGGAAGATCTAACAATGATACTGGAACTATTAGAAGGCTACATGAAAAGCAAACAAATAGGAACATGATTTGTATACTACATATATTTGTATTTTTATAATATATACAAAAACTGACTAAAATGGTTCATAAACTTAAATGTAAAACCTTGAAACTTCTAGAAAAGAGCAAAGGAGAAAATCTTTGTGACTTTTGGTTGAATAAATGTACTTTAGATACAATAGTAAAAGCATGATCATACCAAAAAATTCTAAAGTTGAATTGCACCAAAGTTAAATATTATTTTTTTTTTGAGATGAGGTCTTGCTTTATAGTGCAGGCTGGCCTTAAACTCACTTATATAGCCCAAGCTGGCCTGAAATTCACAGATTCTCCTGCCTCAGCCTTCCAAATTCTGGGATTACAGACATACGCCACCAGACTGTTTAAATATTGTTCTTTTGATAGATGTAACATTAAGAGATTAAAATTTTAAGCCACGCAGTTCAAAAATATTTTCTAACACATATCTAGTAAAGGAATGGTATCCAGAATGCATGTTGAATTATTCAAGTCCATAATATGAAGGTGTATTAGTCATTTTCCTGTTACTGGGACAAAATACTTGATGCCAACGACTTAAAGCATGAGAGTTTTACTTTGGCTTTTTGTTTTAGAGGATTTAGTCCATAGTTGGTGGCTGCAAGGCAGAAATGGCATGGCAGAAAGTTATGGTAGAGAATAGCTACACACCTCATGGCAGTCAGGAAACAGAAGGCGGAACTAGGTCACATTTCTAGTGACCTGCCTGTTTTGAACAAGCCCATATCCAGGCACATGAGACTTTGGAAGGATATTTTTAGATATAGATTGCAACATTTCACCCCACCCCCCAAAAGACTCCTGTCCATCTCATCACACAAAATACATTAAAAGTTAAAATCCTAAGTGTCCTCTGAGACACAAGGCAACCACTTAGCTATAAGCCCTTCTAAAATAAAAAAGAAAGTTAGATACTTCGACACAATGGCCCAGTATAAGAATTTTCATTTCGAAAGGGAGAAGTGGGGGGGGTGTGTGGAAAGGAATTAGATCGAAGGAAGACTAAAACCCAGGAAAGCAATTGATAAATCTTGCAGCTCCATTTCCAGCACCCAGGTAAGGAGGGGTGGTGCACTGTGCATTCCAAAGGTTTTGGCAGTCCCACCCCTACGCCTTGCTGGTTGCAGCCCATGTAGTGTCTCTCGGACTGACTCTGCTCACTGCCTGAAGTTTTCCTCAGCATTCATTCTATTTTCCTGCCATCTTTGACTTGAGCTCTCCACTGACCTTTGACTTCACTCACACCATGGTGTACAGAACCTTCTCATTTGCACGTTGCCTGGCCTCTCAAACATTCCTCCAAAATCTAAGTGGAAGCTTCCGTGACCCCGCAACTCTTTCACTCTGCATTCTTAAAAAGCCAGCACCACGTGGGTAACACTAAGGTCTGACTGCTGAAGCAGTAGTCTGGCTCCACTAGACCATAGCCACAGTAACTGCTAAGTGCCTTGATGGTTGAACATAGGGAAACTCCTCCCTGGATGTCCCTGGAAGGGCATAGTTCCCTAAGGACCTCTTCTCAGTGAACTTTAGGCTTTTACACCTTGAACCTGTGAAAGGTGGGTTTTGCCAATTCCTGAGATGCCGTCAAGCCATCTTTCCTATTGTCCTGATGCAAAATACTAGCTGGGCATGGTGGTGCATGCCTGCAATCCCAGCATTCGGGAGGCTGAGGCAGGAGAATCGTTGTTAGTTTGAGACCAGCTTGGGCTACAAAGTGAGCTCAAGGCCAGTAAGCTGCATAGTAAGCTGCATAGTAAGACCCTGTCTCAAAAAGACAAAAAAAAAAAAAAAAAGGATCTGTTCCGAAGCAAAATACTGGGCTTCTTTCTAATGCTAATAATTTAACAATCAACTCTTCTGCTCTTATTGACCCTCAGTTTGAGTGCTTTTTCTCTGGCCAAGCTGAAAAATTTTCTCCAGGTCTTTACTGTACATCTTGGCAAAAATATCACCAATACTCATGCCACAGCCTGAATATTTGCCTGCCCTGAAGTTTTCTCCACCAGACCAATTAGACCATGATCTTTAAATTTAGCATGACACAAAGTTGTAGGATAGGGAAAGAACATATAAATTCTTTTTTTTTTTTTTTTTTTTTTGCGGTACTGGGGATCGAACTCAGGACCCTGCGCTTGCTAGGCAGGCGCTTATTCCACTGAGCTATATCCCCAGCCCCCAGAACATATAAATTCTTGACCAGAATAAAACATGCAAAATCTCTTGTACAGGTTCCAATAAAACTCTCCTTGTCTGAAGCCTCTTGAGCCTGGCTTTTCCTCTCTGTGCTCCTATCAGAATTCTGCTTTTCTGAGCTCCAACCAGAATCTCCCACCAATCTGTCCTTACTCTGCTTGCAGCCTTTTAAGCTTTTCTAGTCCGCGTCTCCAAACTTTACCAAAGTCTTCCTGGAAACCAGTTTCAAAGGGTTTTGAACTACATGTTCAGGTATAGTCACACCAGTGACCCAACTCTAGGTGCCAATTTCCTATTTTAATCACTTTTCTATCAATGGGACAGAATACCTGAGGCCCACAAAGAGAAGGTATTCATTTGGCTCTTGGTTACAGAGAATTCAGTTCATAGCTGGTGCCTCCATGGCAGCAACAGCATGGCAGAAGGGTACACAGAGGACAGCCTTTCAGCCTGTGGCAGCCAGGAAGCATAAAAAGGAAGGAATGAACTGTGGGCAAGAATATACCCTTCCAGGTCATGACTCCAGGAACCCACTTCTGACCCAGCCCCATTTTCAAAAAAGTGAGACTAGTATCCTGAAAAATAAGTGTGGTACATTCATATAAGGGATACTACTCAACTGTAATAAAATCAACATGGTTCTGTTTAAAAATCAGACCAGAAGATCAATGGAACAGACTGCAAGACACAGACACAACCATAAACACACTCAGGCACCTAATTTCTGACAAAGGGGCCAAACAAACTCACTGGAAGAACAATAGCCTCTTTAATAAATGGTGCTGGGAAAATTGGTTTTCCACTTTCCAAAGACTGAAAATAGACCCAAGTTTATCACCATGTACCAAACTAAAGTCAAAATGGATCACAGATCTCAATATTAAAACAGAAACACTAAATCTATTGGAAAAGAAAGTAGGTAAAAACCTTGATGACATAGGGGTAGGCAGAGAGTTCATGAACAAAAACCAAACTGCCCGTGAAATACTTCAAAGAATCAACAGCTGCGATCTCATCCTACTGAAAAATTTCTGCACATCTGAAGAAATCATCAGCAGAGTAAAAAGGAAACCCACAAATTGGGAAAAAATATTAGCTGACTGTCCTGTGGGCAAAGGTCTTCTATCTAGAACATATAAAGAACTAAAAAACATCAGCCCGTCCAAATTCAAAGACCCAATCCAAAAACGGGCAGCTGATATGAATACACATTTTTCAGATAAAGAAATACAAATGGCAAATAAATACATGAAAAAATGTTCAACATTATTAGTCATTTGAGAAATGCAAATTAAACAACACTGAGATTTTACCTCACCTCAGTAAGAATGGCTACCATTAAGAAATCAACCAATAACAAATGCTGGTGAGGCTGTGGAGAAATAGGAACTCTTCTCCACCGCTGGTGGGAATGCAGACTGGTGAAACCACTGTGGAAATCAGTTTGGAGATTCCTCAGTGAACTATGTCTAGAGGTCCCATTCAACCCAGCTATTCCCCCTCTGGGTATTCTCCCAGAAGATCTGAAAACATCATATATGCACCCATGTTCATAGCAGTGCAATTTGTAATAGGCAAATTGTGGAGGCAACCCAAATGTCCATCCACTGAGAACTGGATAAAAAAAATTGTGGTACTTTTATATAATGGAGTATTACTCAACTATAAAGAAAAACTGGAGGCTTTTATAGGTAAATGGTCACAACTAGAGACCCTACTTGTAAGTGAAATAAATCAGACATGCATGTGTAAGTAACATATTGCCTCACTAGTATGAGAACCTGAAAGAGTGAATAAAAACTAGGAGATATGGTAGACATTGTGAAATGAAAGGAAAATGCTCAAAAGTAATGTGCAACTGGTGTGTGGGAAAGGAGAAGGGAAAGAAGGGGAAATCATGTATGTATGTATATACGGGACAGCTAACAGTGGTCCTACTGTCTTCTATTGCTTTACTGAAAGGAACAGTTAATGATTACTTGTTTGATCACTATTGCATGTCTCTATTTGTTTTCCTGAGAAACCACTTTGAAGATATCAATACGTAATACAACAACCATTGTTAATTTCCTACCACTTTGTCTGTAACTCTGTATTGTTTATATTGTTCTTATTCTATTTTGTAAATGGGTGTGTGTTTGTTAATATATTTTTTCCTTTTATTTTTTTTTTAAAAGGGATACTACTCAGCAATAAAAATGAATGAACTTTGTTTTTTTCTTTTTTAGATAAGGTCTCACTATACAGTTCAGGCTGATCTTGAGCTCATTTTGTAGCACAGGCTGGCCTTGAACTTGCAATGATCCTTCTGCCTCAGCCTCCCAAGTGCTAAGATTACAGGTGTGCACCAGCACGCCTGGCCGGTCACCTGTTTTAGAAATATCAATCTTCAGCACATTTTGCAATATAGTTTATATAGTATCTAAAGGGATAATCAACTTTTAAATAGTACTGTATGTTACATAAATTAACTAATTGCTCTAGAATTCTGATAGATATGCTTTTCACTGTACATATTATGACTTGTAAGAGTACCAAACACATTTCAGAATGATTTCATACACGTTTTATTGTTGGATTTGTTTTACAACTGTAACAAAACTAAGCAACTATAGATTGCCATGTTGTATTGCTGTATCTGCCTCAAGACATAGTGAAATTCCTGCCACTAGAGGTGTTGAAATTGAGGCTAGTTGACAGACTATCCCACTGGGCTATTTTCCATGTTTAAAAAACCAATTGACTACATAAAAGTCAATGTCCTCTTGGCTCTTGACAATGACCTTTTGGAAGAAGTTATGTCTTATACAGGTCACATGTAACATAAAACTTACAACCTTCCTTTCCCCCTTAAAATCACAGAGCTATAAATTTATACAAAAAGTCTTATTTTACCAGACACACTTAAAGAAATTATTCCTTCATAATTAATGGTTTTCTCCAGAAATTTAAAAGACGTGCTTTAGTTGTGTTTTCATGTAACTCTTTTCCCATCTTTAATGAGTTGCTATTTAAATGGGCATGAATTAACACACAGCTGCTGCTGTATGTGTGATCTGCCAACAAACTTGACAACCAAATGCTGCTGGTATCAGATGTCCTATGTTACAAAGGGCAGGCAAGCACCACTTTGCGTTAGACATGCTACTATTTATAGCTCACAGTAGTGGCACAGGCATGAATTAATGGCGTAGGCAGCAAGAGCAAACACGAGTGAACATCTCTTGAACAATAGGTGTCACTCTTCCTCCTAAATCTGGGCAGTATTTGCTTTGGAAGAGCTGAAAAGTTTGTTTTGGCCATTCACTGTTTGTATATATCGTCTTCCTAAGTCAAGGCTCTTATTAGCATACACAGAAAATAGTGTCTCCCTCGTCACTTATAGACAATAATCATCCATGTTATAAATTGCTGATTGAAAAGATCACAGCCATTAACATTTGTTGAGCAGCCCTGGGGTACAATGGGTGATAACAGGAAGAAGAAAAGAGAAACAAATGATAAAGTGAAGGGCAAGAACCAGACAGAGGTTTTAAACAGCCTACCAAGTCTCTTAGACATACTATGTGTACTAGGAGGGCCATTTAATTAAGCAGTTATTTGTTAACTAAGGCAGCAGTAGTTTTAAAAGATGATTTTAAAAGGTACGGATATATTATGACCCCTTCAAGAACTCAGGTTCTCAGGTACAAACACAGAACGTGAATAAGTAAAAAGCAAACAAGAGTGTCATTCATTAAATTGGATTCAAGTAACTAATGAAGACTGCAGCTGTGTAAAGTGGGCATGACTTCTTAGGAGAAATAGACTTGGGAGCTAGGGATGTGCCTTAGAGGTGGAGCACTTGCATAAGACCTTTGCTGGTAAATCTGAAGAAGATGTGCTGGGGAGGAGTAGGAAAAGATTTTGAAATGTGTCCTTTAAAATAGACAGTGTTTGGTGAGTGAAGGAGAGAGACAGAGGCAGTGAAGATGGGTAGACAGCGATGGGCTCCCACAGTTTTGGTTCATGGGCTAAGCCAGAGTGAGTGTAGAATTTGTTGCTGAATAATAGGAAGCAACCACCAAAAGATGGTTTGGGACATGACTAGGGGAAACCGTAAGTAATAATGAATATGTTTCTCTTTAATGTGCTCTTCAAAACAAAATGGTAATGATGTCAAAATGCTTTAGTTTTCTTTCTGTGCTTGGAGAGTTTGCTTCTGTACATCTTTCAGTAACTTTTCACTCACACTGACTTTCATTCCAACCAACTTTCGTGTCTTTTTTTGCTACTCTATGCAAGGCGTTGGTAACTCTGTGAAAGAACTTGCTTTGGGTACACAGAGAACTACAGCACAAAGAGCTCTAATCTAGGGCAGCACATATTTATCTATGTAAGAGAGGTTTCAGGTGAGATGAGGTTCCGATAAGGAAGAACTTACACTGGAGTGAAGATGTAGCACAAATGTTACACATTTTTTTAAAACAATACTGCCTGTAATGGCACTGTCACTTGGGTTTGAGGGCCCTTCCAAAGGTTTCTTGCACAACAAGAAAGAGATGTCAGAATTTAAGAGGTGGTACAGTTTCAGGCTTGATTGCCAAAACCGTAGGAGACATGTCAGGTCAGGACCATCCTGAGGATACACACCTTCCTCATCTAGTAACTGCCACGTCTCTGACTAGACTGACTAGGAAAAGTGCTAGGAAGCTTTAAACTGCACCGTACACTGTAGATTGTAACAATTCCAGCCAATGCATGAGTTTTTGCTCTCAAATATCTAAAGGATCTATCTTCCTTACAGGAAAAAAATGAAAATATTGATCTTGTTTACAACTGACAAAATAATTGACAGAATTGACTAAATATGTTCTTTATTCAAGTTAATCTAAGGAAGAAATCGTTTCTGATTATTAATGTTTTTAAAGGGAAGGTTCAATATCTATCATATCCTATGGAAACCAGAAATATCTGCACAGTGTGTTTTGGTTAAACAGCTTTTCAAAACAATAATTTTTCTTGCCTAATAACTTTACCTATAGATTAAAAAGTAATTATTCTTTGTTTATAAAGAGAACCAAAGAATTTCTTAGCTAGATCTATCTATCCATCTCTCTACCTATCCAATCTACATCATATGTATATATGTATATATTCACAAGTGCATGTATTATATAATATATGTGTGTATATATAAAATATAATATATCATTTATAATATATAATTACATATAATATATAATATATGTGCATAATATATGTATATTACTATATATGATATATATGTATATATAGAGAGAAACAGAGACAGACAAAAACTCATGTTATTTCTCAAAACACATGAAAGAATCATACTGTGGCACTTTGAAACATGCCTTCTTCAAACTGAATGGTTAAAATCTAAAAATTGATCTGAGTAGATGTAAATGTTTAGTATATGATAAGGGAAGCATTTCACATCAGTGCAAAATGAGTAAATAATTTAATAAATGGTTTCAGAACATCGTTAGAACATCTGAGGAAAAGTTATGTTCCTTCCTCCCATCAAAATACATTCCAGAGAGACCAGTGATGTAAATTTCGGGGGGTGATACAGCACTGTGGTAGCATGATTATTTAGCATGGATCAGGGCATGGGTTCAAATCTCAGCACCACAAAACAAAGAAAGAAACACACTAAACATGGTGTGATGGCACATGCCTATCATTCTGGAACTCTTAGAGGCTGGGGTAGCAGGATCACAAGTTTAAATCCAGCCTGGGCAACCTACTGACTTAGCAAGCCCCTGTCTCAAAATAAAAAAAATAATTTTTAAAACAAGATGAGGGTATACCTCAGTGCAAGAGGCTCAGTAGTGAAATACTGGGTTCAATGTCCAGTACTACAAAACTAATTAAATTGAAAAAGAAATCATTAAAGAACTAAAAGAAAATATATAGTTAGCCTATATATTTAGTCTATTTATATGCGTCTGGTGTGGACATAATTTATATATCACAATGAAACATAAGCCATGAAAGGAGAAAGTGATTAAAAATATAAGAAATATAAAACTTCTTTTAGCCAATTTAGTAGGAAGAGAATCTTTTTAAAAAATGCACCCAAAAAACATTTGTAAACTATATCAGAAAGTATCTGTAGGGCTGGGATGTAGCTCAGGGGCATAAGCATCTGCCTGGCGAGTGCGAGGTCCTGAGTTCAATTCCCAGTACCAAAAAAAAAAAAAAAAAAAATCTAAAATTAACGCATAGCTATTGCTTACATATTAATAAAAGATGAACATTCTAAAACACCAATAAGAACATATCTTAAATAGACTCACACACATAGACACACACACACACAAAGAATCAATAAATACAGCTAAAAATGCAACCATATCTCTTGGATTATGTAATGAGGCTCAATGTGTCTATTAAAATACAGGCTTAGTTAGTACATACTTTTTTTAAACATGGGTGAAATGGTTTTAACATTTCAAATTATAGAACAAGTATTTAATTTCTCTGTGCCTCATTTTCCTTGACTGCAATAGGATGGTATTAACAGGGATTACCACATAACATCTGCTTCACAGGATTATTGAGAAGACAAAGGAATGCAATTTATGTGAAATGTTCTGAAAATTTTTGGCATAAAATAAGCCCTGAAGAATTTTAGGTAAATTAAAATAAGACAGAGAGTCTGTCTTTTACCTCTCAATCAAACATTTGTAGGCATCAGAACTCTTCCAGCTAAGCTTGAACAGTGAGTTTCTCATATACCCATCTAATTGAGTGCAAATTGATAAGGTTTTCAAAAGGATAAATTATGACAAGTCTTAAAAATACATATTCTTCAGTCTGATGTTTCCTCTTTAAGGTGTCTGCTCTGAGCAGATAAATAACATTTATTAATATGTCATGTTTGGTAGAGAAAAATTACATAACTTAAATATCTGATAAGAAAATGGTTAAACATGCTCTTATATACATTTATTCCTTAAAAGTACATTTTTACATGCATGTGATATACTGATAGAATATTTAGTACTATTGATACCTTTGTGCATATGATATTTTGCATGGAAAATAAGGTGTAAAAATATGACCAAATTTCAAGGGGATGGTATTACATATGAAGGTTATCACTGAAACAAGAAAAAGCAGATGATCTGAATGTTTCATTTCTTTCTTGGCTATAGTCATCAAATCTTTACAATAGTTATTTTTATAGTAAAAACAATAAGAAAAAGGTGTTGTCATTATTCTGTTCTTTAAAAGGAAAAGGAGGAAGTAGAAAACTGTGAGATACTGCAATAGACACTTAGGAGAATTTGGTTGGGGTGCTCCCACACAGTTCAGATTCTCATACAGAGAAGAGGGCTATTATCTTTAGCACTGTACTGCATTGAAGTGGTAGGTGCGCCAGAACCTTTCCAATGCACTTTTACGTAACTACAATGAACAGTTCTTTCAAGCAAGGCAAAGGGTGTGAGTGGATTGGAGTAAGTCAAAAGCCAAAATTTCTTAATTTTCCCACTGACATGATTTAAAACTGAGCCAAGCACTCAACATAATGTATATAAATGAATAATTTAGGTGTTAATAGAAAAAAATGCACTCAGTTTCTGACAACTGTTTCTTGAGCATCCAGTTCCATGCCATTGCTGTGCTATACCCTGGAGATACTGCAGAAAAGAACAGACTTTCATCCTGCCCTGAGAAACTACTCAGTCAGGTGGAGAGGGGGCCCCTGGGTAAGCACCCACTGCCGAGTAGGGCAGATGTAGTAATTAATGAAGGAGGTGTGGTGTAGAAGTTAGCTGATTGGCTCCTGTGTGCAGGGTGCTGCCATGAATCCTGAGAATACTGCCAGGAACCTTACTGGTCCACATCCTTGCCCGAAGAGAGTTTGTCTTAGCTACTTTTCTTGTTGCTGAGACAAAATACCCAATGCCCAAAGTCAAGGAAGGCAAGGTTTATTTCACTCATAGTTTGTGCACATTTTAGTCCCTCATTGGCTGACTCCAGACTTGCACGGAACAGTCCATGGCAGGCAGAAGACAGCAAAATCAACAACCAACCTTCACAGTCTTTCTGCCCTTTTTATACTCAGTCTAGGCTACTGGGATCAGTCAGTGCCAAACCAGCCAGTGAACTGCTCACACACCCTTAATCTGAGAATCACACATTCTAGATTCAGCCACCTCTGCAAAAGCGTTCTGACCACATGAGGCTTTGGGGGAGCGTCCAGGCACAAAGCATAATAGAGTTTATGTTCCAGCGAAGGAAGAGGGAAAATACAATGCAACAAGTAATGTAAGTTCTAAGGAGAAAATACAGTAGGGAAGGGGGTGCAAAAGCTGAGCAGCTGGACTGAAAAGTGAAAGGGGACCAACCAGAGAAGATAAGGTTTGATTAAAGACATAATGGAGAGAAGGCAGTCAGCCGTGTGAATACTGCGGGGAGGATCCTTTTGGAAGCGGAAGGAAGGAAGGAAGGAAGGAAGGAAGGAAGGAAGAGGAGGAAGACAACTGGGCAGGGCACAGGGTCCATCATGGGCGAAGACTGCGATTGGTGCCTGGCTCCTTCTTCTAGAAACAGTAAGTAGTCTCTATGGTTAGAGGTAGCAAGGGAGGAGGGAACATAGTAGACAGTGGTTTGAGACACCAGTAATCTAGATCCTGTGTGACGTTACGCTCAAAAACGAAAGTGCTCATCTTGTACTGTGGAAGTCACTGCAGTGCTCTGAGCATATGAGTCCTGTAATCTGGATGCTAGACTAAGATCACCTCAGCCGTTATGTTCTTGAGAACAGCATGAAGGATTGCAATTAAGAGTCATACCAATGATGAGCATATTGCAGGGATTCTGGAAATGATGGGTAGCTTGGAACAGGTTGCTGGCGAGGAGTGACAGGAGAAGTTGCTGGATTCTGGATACATTCTGAAATCAGAGTCAGTGGAATTTGCTAATGGATCAGACATAAGTACAACCGAGAAAGAGAAAAAGAAAGTGATTATCGCTGGTTAAATATGATCAAAGCAAAACTTGGAGTTTCTGTTAAAATAAAATGTGTAAAACTAGTTTCCCTATGGCACAAAAGGAAAAAACGGGGTGTTGGTCTTTGACATGTGAAGTTCAAGATGCATAATAAGTATCTAAAAAGAAATGTCAAAGAGGCAGAGGAATAGAAGGAGGTCAGGACAGAGATCCTAGTTGGGATACAGACATCAGCATTATAGGCACATAGATGGTACTTAAAATCATGAAACGATAATACTTATTTTTTTAAAAGTGGTTATAGACTGAGCCCAGGCACTCAGATGTTAAGTAAGAGATGGGAAGCGTGAGAGGCATTTCCCAAGGGAGAGAGAGGAACAGTAACTGTGAGACAGGAGAAAAAGCAGAAAAATAGACTGGACACCAAGAGATGAAAATGTTTGAAGGAAGTTGAATGGGTCAACTCTCAAAGCTTGTTAAGAGCAGAGGGAGGACTTAGAAGGGCTCCCTGGATGAGGAAATGTGGAAGTTGTGGAGAAATTTTGGAGAAGAGCTGAGTGCAGAAGTTTGACCCGGTGGGTTCATGGGTGGATAGGAGGTGAAGAGTTAGGTATGAACTTTTCCTAGAGTTCTGTGGTTTGATAAACAGAGGAAGCAAAAAGCAACCTGGAGCAGATGGAAAAGAAATGGTACCCAGATAGTGCCCTGACTTCTATTTTTAGTATGAGAAATAACAATACTTTATATCTGAATAAGAAAAAAGGCAGAACACAGAGGAAAATCGGTGGTGTGAGAGAGGAAGATCATTGGAGGTGAGTCCTTGAGTGCACAGGGACGATCCGGCGGACAGACTGAGGGGTCTGAGTGTGAATTCCGAAGTAAGGGGAAGCCCGGCATAGTAACCTTTTATGAGGAATGTGACCCCCCAGGGAAGCAGCAGTGAGGCTAAGAGGAATGCTGTGGGAAACGGAGGAAATAAAATATAAGAGAATACTGTATTATCGATCTGATTTTAGCTCTGTCACAAACTACTCAGTTTGCAGGATATCTTGAAAGATACTATACTAGGGAAGTTAGTCAGCCCCCTAGAGTCCGTCTTACAGAAGAAAGAGAACTTTTCAACTGTCCCTGCCTCTAGTCTGTGCGAGTTGTTTATCAAGGGAAGGGCAATGTGGTGTGCGTGCATAGCAAGGGGTAAGAAAGCTGCCACTGGGTTGTGCTCACAAATGACTCTAAAGCTTGAAGCATTTCCCAGAGTGGGGGTCTGGTCCAGTGGCAGAAACAGCATGACTCTAATGCACTGATTATGTGGACTGTTGTTAGACTGCCCAGGCAGAGAGCAGGAAAGAGCACAGACCCAAGATGATGTATAAAGTGGGAATGGAAAAGAAAGTTCAAGCCTGTGGTGGGGGAACTGATTGCCGACCCAAGGTAACAAGAGATGTGGCAAGAAACGTAGGATGTATGTAGGTGGGAAGTAGGGGAACTCGTACAAGCTCTTTATTGTTTGCTTCTACTTTCTTCATAGGATTATCCGAGAGCAAAAACAAGGGATGAGGAATTTTGGAAGCCTGATGAGCAAGAAGGTTCAAGTGGCCATGTAGGAGAATGGAGATGCGAAACAGCTGCGAGTGACCTTGGGAATCCTTGTCTAAGGAGGATTAGACAAACCCCATGAGGAAAGGGGTTTTGAAGCTAAGACCTTGGAAATGAGTCCAACTATTGAATAGACAAGGATTTATCTTTTGGGATAGGGAATAGAGTATTGCTAAGACCTGGGGATTAGAAGAGGCAGAGGTATATTTGAAGACCTCTGTGTGTGTGTGTGTGTGTGTGTGTGTGTGTGTGTGTGTGTGTTACTGGGCATTAAGCTCAGGCTCTTATCTCTAAACTACATCCCCAGTCCCTTTGTAAAATTCTTTTTTTTTAATTTTGAGACAGAGTCTAAATTGACCCGGCATATTAAAGGATGGACAAAAGTAGGATTGAGATTATAGACATTATGGTGGAACTCTTGCTCTTCAAGTTTTATATCACACAGAACCTAGAGTTTCTATCTGTAATGAGAAAGAAATATGAACTCACTTTATGCTAATGAAACTATAATAAATTAACAAAGAGCTAATTATTCTTAAGTGCTGTTTATTAAACAGGTGTTTGGTCTTGTCGGACAACATTACTAACCAGGATATCTAGTGAACTGTGGTTATTGCATTGCAGGTCAAGAGTTAGGAAGTTTGTAAATGTTTGTGAAAGCCACACTGGCGTTTATTGAATCCCAAGTGAAAGTCACAGTTAGCTCTATGAGCAGAAAAGTAAGCACACCTCTGTTCACTCCTTCATAGATAATAGACCAGGTTATCTTCACATCCTCTAGAATAGCTTTACAGCTGTTACATCAGAGAGGGATTTAATGATATGCATAGAGTACTTAGTAGAAGTATCCTGAGAGCATACCCCAAATTGCATGAACACACACACACACACACACACACATACATATATATGCACATACATGTTAATTATAACTTTTGCAGATAAATTGGATTAAATGTGAAATAGAACAGAACAATAAAACCAATCATTATTTGATAATATGAGTTTTCACTCGATTTAGACATCTTTCTGAAAATAAGAGTATACATTAGCATCAGTTAAGATAGAAATATACTTGGTAATTATCTCCGGAAGATTTGAGCTGGGTTCGGTGGTTCACAGCTCTGACCCCAGCACTCAGAGGGGTGAGGCAGAAGGATTGCCATGAATTTCAGGACGACCTGGGTTACGTGAGTTCAAGGCCAGCCTGCACTACATAGTGAGACCTTGTCTCAAAAAAAAAAAAAATAAAATAAAATAAACTCAATAACAACACCAAAATAGTTTTAATTATTCCCATAAATAATCAATAGATGCTTGGACATAATTACATCTAAAACTATAATAAATTAAGAGGAAATAAGATGGAGTAAGATATTTTATGTTAAATTCACATAGGACATATTCATATTTCCAGTCCTTATCTAAACTCACTACTATATCTTATCTCTCCTGAAATACATGTTTTGGATTTTGTTCATTTTTCTAGTATATTATTGCATGACTACTATGCTCTCAATGTATCTAAAAGCTACAGAGATTTCAAAAAGTAGCATCATGCCTGTCCTTCAGGAGATTCCTGGAGAAAATTTTGAAAACTAGTTTTTCCCTTCCTTTCCCACTCCAAGAAGGTAATTGGCTTCAGTCCAAAGGCTTCTCCAAAGGAGAGAGGGATCTGGGAGAGCAACATGAATCACAAGGGCTTCCTCATTAGCCCCTAAAATACAGTGGAAAACTTAAGTCACTGCATGCACGACATGCTGTGGTCCATGAAGGGGCAGGGAAATGTGTGCCTCCCTAATTACTCCCAGGGAACTGAGCGCATGTCTAGCCATGGTCTTTCTTTTTCTAAAAAATTTTTTACTATTTTCCAAATAATGAGTCTCTAATTGCCTCGGCAGCCCATGCTCAGTGGAATACTTTGCTGCTAGTGTTCCTTCCCTTTCCTTATTTCCTCTGTTACACACACACACACACACACACACACACACACACACACACACAAGTGCCTCTTCTCCCACCTTTTTGGGGGTCTGAATTTGATGAAGGTCTGGATTTTACTCCCTGAGAGTTTAAGTGGTTGAATGAAATCACCACTCACTTTGGTCAATCATCTTGGGAGCTCTTTAGGAATTGGGGAAAAATTTTATTTACAACTGGGCTTTCCACCTGTGCTGACATGGCATGGAATTTACAGCTATATTGAAAGCATTATAACCAGCACCTCAGAAATTCCACATTCTCTTGAGCTGCATTATTATGGAACATTTGTCAGGCAGCCAATTGCAGTGTCAGCTCCTAATTGATTTATATTAGGATCCATAAGAAGGAGGTGGGGTGAAGGTAGAGGTGCGTCTGGGCTCAGTTCTGACTACCCATTTGCCCCATTTCCTGTTGATATGTTAGATTTACAAACAGAACGGAACATAGACATCATGTTTTCTCTGTGTTTTACTCTCATGCGATATTTTTTAAATTAATGTTAACAAAGCCAGTGCAAACTTTTGTTATTTTACTGAAAGTTAATTTATTCTCTCCTTGCCATTATCACTTAATTCCAAAGAACACCTGGCCCTGAAGTTGGACTTCATTTTTCCCTGAGGGTGGGAGTGGGGGTAATGAGACCAAAAAAGAAAAAAATCTTCAAAGTTTTTTCTTCTGACAGCATTCATTTTAAAAAAGGTAGTTAGTTTTAATAGCTCATTTTTATGCTTAGCCTCCACTCCTCCTGGGTTAGAAACATAAATTTATATTGCTCATTTAGGAGCACCTGGTCTGAGGTTAGCTCCAAGCTGAGGGAGCCTGAGGAAATGAGCAAAAGGGGATCACAGCGAGAATGCACAAGATATTCATTCACTACCACTTTTGATTCTCAGCACACACGACTTGTGCAAGAGCTCCTGGACTATCTGTGGAACTTCCACAGTGTCTTGGCCAGTCTGGTGGTACTTGCTGGCATCCTTGAGGGACACCATGGTCCTGGTCACTCCTTACTGTATCATATGTGTCACATGTTTAGATTGTAAGTCTTGCTCCTGTTATTCTATTGACTTCCAAGGTGTTATTCTAAAACTTCTGTAAGAGGTGTGAGGTAGGGATCTGGGCCGGTACGAGATAGTGGGCATGGTGCAAGTGTGGAGACTGCAAACTTGGAAAAGGAAAGTCTGGGCCTCACAACTGAAAGCAACTCTGAGGGAGAGCAGATCTGGGGCACAGGGTTTAGTATTTCTTGATCGCATGTACTGGTTGCAGTACACCTTGTTCATAGCAGGCCTGTGCAACAGTGTGCCTCAGGCACCTTGTGGTTTGCTCAAGATTTATTTCAATTACAGATACCTCAAGGTTAGCACAGCTTGGTAGAGTGCACCTTGCTAATACAATATTTAGTAAAAGGCAAAAGATTTATATGATCTGGAGAGAAACCAGAGTATCATACAGTAGCTAGGCTACAGAGCTTCTTTGTCCCTGTAAGCCTTGGTCTTAGCATATTGGTCATGGAGTTCCTTTGATACAATATAACTTTGTCATCAGACAAAGTTTTGGTGAATGAGTATCTTGTCCACAGTGCACTTTGGTCACAGTATGTCTTGGCCACTGTATATGTGCTCTCTCATGCTTGTATCTATGTGGATGGATCAGTACCATCCTTGGTGGTTGTGGTTCTTTAACCCCACATAGATGGGTCACAGAGGACTCAGCATGCTTTAGTTACCATATGCATGACACGTGGCTACCATGCATCTGTACCTGTTCACCTGGATCACTGGCTTCTGGGATTATGGCTCATGTGTGCTATGTGTGACATGACCACAATGCGCTGTGGTCTGCCCACTGCAAATTCTTCTAAAATTGTGTTGTTCTCGTGGAAGGTAGAAGAGAATAGGATTTCTGAAACAAAATAGGAGAGAAGGGGCTGGGGATATAGCTCAGTGGAATAAGCGCTTGCCTAGCAAGTGCAGGGTCCTGAGTTCGATCTCCAGTACCGCAAAAAAAAAAAAAAAAAAAAGAGAGAGAAAAATGGCCACTATTGTAGGTGCTCAAAACTATGCTGGTGTGCATATGCTATAACTTTGATTTTAAATAGTCCCCAACGACTTGTATTTTAAAAGTTTTGTATCCAACCTGTGGCACTATAAGGCTGCAGAACCTTAGGAGTTCCCCCTTCACTGAGGGATTAGGTCATTGGGGATCCCCTGAAGATGCCATTGAGACCTCAGCCTTCTCTTTTCTTTTTGGCTTCCCAGCCACCATGAGCTAAGCAGCTTCCTCCACCATGGACTTCCTGCCATGATCTGCCTTATCACAGGTCCAAGCAGAACACACTAATCGTTGACCAAAATCTTTGAAATGAGCCAAAATAAACATTTCCTCCAATTTAAAAGTTGAGTTTTGTCACAGCAGTGGAAGTCTGACTAATACAGCATGGTAAAATAATTTGTGTCTCAGAATGTTAGAGTGGATAGTTTGGGAACTGGTGTACATACACAAGAGGGTAACCAAAAGGGTGTACACCGAAATGTCAGAAGTTCGTTTCTCTGCATGGTGGTATTGGAGTTCATTTTTATGCTTTACCTTTTGTCAACTTTCTGTTGTTTCTCAAAGCCTTTTGATTTATTTATTTTGAACAAAAGGAAGTCCTTTATTCTGCAGAGCCCACTTCCCACAGCCGTGGATAACAGTCAAAGAGTTGCCATGGGGTGAGAATCAGAGTCACTCACTCCTCCCTCTGGCTTCTGTACACTGTCTCTGATGCTCACAGAGACTGCGGTGAGGTAGTGGCAGGAAGTGGCAGGAATCTGTCGCTTCCTCTTGCTCATCTTTTATCACTTTAAAAGAATATTCTTCCTTGCTCAGCAGAACACGATGCCACATTTCTATGCACAAAGTACTCATTGGACTTTTGTTGGATTACCTGTTGCTAATTTCATGCTTCCATCTTTGTAAACATTCTATAAATCTTATAAAAGAATGTCTCTAGAGATTGTTTCCCCATTTCTTTTCACCTTCATGTTCAAGCACACGACAACCTCCCGGGAGTAGGTTAAGTGATCTATCCTGAAGGCCCCCCAGAGATGGTGGTACCCCAGCATCCTTGGATCCCAGGCCAATGAGTAAAGTATTTCTTTGTCATCAATCTTTGGTCCTCTCTCTTAAGTAGAGGCCCATTGTTGATCCTAAGAACAGTTCATGGATTTGCCCCAGGCTCATTCAAAAAGCATTAGCTCAATCACAGCAAAAACAGGGAATCTGATTTCACCTATGGGATTCCACCCAGATTTGAAAGAGCCCTGCACATTTCTTAGGTGTATGTCATTTCCCTAGAGCTCCACAATATTCCTGAAACAAAGACTGTACTGATACATTAACCATGTTTAACAAGTGAGGAAATGGTAAATAGTTTCTGTAAAATATCCAAAGTGTAGTTTCAAGGCAGGTGAAGGGCCCAAATCTTTGTCCTATAATATAGGATCATAAATATGGCTTTTTATTTAAATCTAAAATGTCAGAGTGAGGTAAGTGTAACAGTAGGTCTTATTATTTAACAAGGAAATTGTTTGAGATTTTTACTGACAGAAAATGAACCAGTTTTCCTACTTGTCCTGTGTTATTTAATAATAGTAGGACTAAAATAAATTATAGTAGTAGTCATCCTTCTTTAATCCAGGGCCTGGGAAGCATATGCTTTCAAATTAATTATAAACCTCACAGAAACCCTGGAAAGTAGATTTATCTTCAATTTATTAATAGTAAAACTGAGGCTTGGTACTATTAAATAATTTACATGTTAAAGCAGAGATTGAAGTCCAGATAAGTCTGATTCCTAAATCTGAGATTTCACCATGAAACAGGTACCCCCTTATTAAATTATAGACTTTTTTTTGTGGAATAGCTTAATTCTTATTTCCACAGGCAAATAAAAAGCACGAATGATGTCTGACATAATTTGTTCATATTGGAAAGTTTCTTCTTTATTCTTATCCTCTTAACATACATATTTCCATGGTGACTGTCCCTAGACGTTTCAAAAACATATGATTTCTTAAAAATTAAAGTGAACAAAATTAGTAAATAGGTTTATTAAGCTATATTCTCTTCCAACTTTCCTCTCAGTAACTTGGTGAGGCATTTTGATTATGGAAAGGTAGATATGTTATTTGACTGCTTTTACCAATGGGCATTAAAGCAGTTGCATTAAAGTAATAATTTAATCATACAACACACCATTGAACAGTTAGTCTTTTACACATTAATCTTTACAATGTGGTCAGTGGGAATTCTGAGTTTGTGAACCATCTTTTTAGGTTTTCTGCATTGTGTTGTTAGAAATTTGTATTGTCTCAGTTTTATATGGACATAAGGTGCAGGCCTAGTTATGAAAACAAAAAAGGACATTATAATTCACAAGCTGAGATTCATATCATTTCAGCACAGAGGAAGCAGCATCCACAGGGAGTTCCATGGAATCCACCAAGGTCTGCTAGAGGGTAGCCGTACTCGAGCTACCGGTCACTGGAATACACCCTGAGGTGGGTAGTGAACAGATGTACAGAAATGGGAAAGACAAAAGAAGTGAAGCCACACATAAACTCAAGTGCTGGTGCAGCATAGGTCTGGAGATGCTATAATTCACAGCACAGAATAGTCACGTGGTTTCCTGCTGGGACGTGGAGAATCTGTGACTCCCAAATCAGTGGTGTAGATCCCAGCGCAAGTCTGAAGAGTGAACCACATGATGCAATGCACATACTTTTCAGGGGAAGAAGGGAGAGGCAAATACATCTGGACACTTGCTCCAGACACCTTTACCCACACCTCAGGTGGAGCTACAGCATTCCTGTAAATTAGGCTCTGGGCACAGGGAGATATAGGAGTTAAAGATGTTTAGAGACCCGGGGAAATTAAGATCAAAGACACCAGTGGGTTGGGAGCTGAGAGAAACCACCTGTACCAATTGAGGAAACCACATAGCCACTACCCCTGGGCTACTTGTTATGGGTGATACATGGTGTCAAGTTAGGGAGTCTAGAGGTTTGGCTGAGTGATTCAGCAGGAAGCCAGGGTGCTTACTTTGTATACATCCTGAGCCTGTGGAAATGGAGGGCATGGAGATTGTGTGAGAGCTACACGCCCCCTGGGTGGGGGTAGGCTGTTTACAATGTAAGGGAAGGAAAGAGGCTGCTTGCCGCCATTCCTTCCTTTTGCTGGTTAATTTTGCTGTGCTCTGCTGCCATGAACATTCACCCTCTGCCATGTGCCACTCTGCCTCTAAGCAGCAAAGTATGGACTGAAACCTCCACAAATTGTAAGCTAAATAAACCTTTCCTTCCTTCATTTTGGGTGTTGGGTATCTTGTCTCAGCAACGAGAGAAAAGTAACCAAGACACTACTGAAATCGTCAGAGAGGCCCGAGTGAGCTGAGAAAAGGTTGGAAGCAGTTCCAGAGATGGTGTGAGGGCAAGAGGAGGTGGCTTAAAAGTTTGTGGCTGTTAGGGAACCTCAGGCTGAAATTCACTGGAACAAGCAATTAATTGGTTCCAACACTCATAAAGTGTCTCATGGATTCCCCTATCTTTCCTTCTTTTCAAGAGCAAAAGAAATCACAGAAATTACACAGACATACAGAGATTGAAAAATATTCTTGAGTAATCAATGGGTCAGAGAAGAAATTTTTAAAATTTCTAGAAACAAATGATAATGGCAATACAATATATATTAGATCCCACGGGACCCAGTGAAAGTAGTTTTAAGAGGGAAGTTTACAGCTGGGAGTGCCTGCCTTAGAAAACGACAGCAAAACCAATAGCCTAACTATGCATCTCAAGGTCCTAGGAAAATAAAAGCAATCCAAATCCAAAATATGTAGAAGGAAATGGAAATCAGGGAAATTGAGACTAAAAATAATGCAAATGTTCAATGAATCAAGGAGTGGGTTCTTCCAAAGGATAAAAAAAATCAATAAATCCTTAGCCAAATTTACCAAAATAAAATCCCACATGAATGCAACTAAGAATGAAAAAAGGAAAACCACAACAGACACTGCTGAAACCCACAGAATTATAAGAAACTATTTTGAAAACTTATATTCTAATAAATGGAAGAATCTAGAAGAAATGGATAAATTCCTACATACAGATGACTTACCAAAATTGAACCAAGGACATATAAAAACACTGAATTGGCCAATAACAGTCAATGATATTGACATAGTAATAAAAACACTACCAACTAATAAAAGTCCAAGAACCAACGAGTTTGCTGTTGAATTTTACCACAATGTCAGTAAAGACTTAGTGCTAGTATTTCTTAAACTCTTCCATGTAATTGAAAGAGAAGGAACATTTCCAAACTAATTCCATGAAGCCAGTATTACCCTGATACAAAGACCAGACTAGGATTCCACAAAAAATAACCAACAAAAAAGAAAGGGCAATATTTTTGATAAACATAGGTACAAAAATTCCCAATAAAATACTTGCAGAGAAAAATGGAACACACCTTTGAAATGATCATAAATCATGACCAACTACGCTTTACCCCAGGAATGTAGGAATGATATAACACACAAAAATCAATAAATGTAATATAATGCATATATAGAATTAAGAATAAAAATCACAAATTCATCAAAAATGATCAAGATTCAAAATATATGCGCAAGGCTGGGGATGTGGCTGAGTGGTAGAGTTCTTGCTTAGCGTGCACAAAGCCCTGGGTTTGATGCACAGTACCACACACACACACACACACAATGTGTACCAATTTCCAAAAGTGAAAGTAACTATTGTGCATCACAAATATATAAAATTATAAAAAATAAATATAAATAAAAATATAAATATAAAAATAAAATTGTCATGGTAAATAAAATTTTACATGTTCAAAGCATAAAAATCACTTAATTGAGGATTAGGAATTATAGCTCCCAGTCACAATATAACTTCCACAACCTAATCTCTTAAATAGACTTTTATTTCACTCACCTTTACCAATCCACCTGAGGTACTGTGGTTCTCAATTAGTTGTGGTGACTGTGTGTTTCTAAGAATGCTTTTAATTAGTTCCTTCTTCAAAGTTTATAAACTCACACAATTCTACTATGTCCTAAGTGTAACTTCTACTCTTGCCCCTCCTTTAAGCTACAAATTCACCTAACTCCCTTCATTGCTAGTCTTGGTGGCATAAGCCAAATATTTTGTCTTCACCTCTGAACTACTATACAACTCACTATAAACTAGGTTCTATCATTGCTGTATTTTTGACAATAATGGACATTTAAAGACTGTGCTGATGACTGTGTCATCAACATTGAAGTTAGAGAGATATGTGTTTAAATCACAGATCCTCCAGCACTCACTGGCCAGAGAAGACATTTAACTTTTGTGGCTCTCAAGTGGGAAAAATTTAATTAATATTGAAAAATTACAAAGTTTGAATAACTTGGCAGGCTAATAACTTGAAGAACTGTGTAGGACACTTCCTATAAGACTTCTACTCCAGTAACACTTTGAACATAAGTGGATCTTCTTGAGAGTGAAACCATTGTTCTTAATATTCTCTTTTTTTCTCAATGAAATTCCATGGTCAATAACCCTTACTTAGCGTTCCTTGCATATAATTCCAAGTCCTTAATTTCTTTTTCTACTACCCTTACATGACATAGCCCTGAATTAATCCAACTCTCGGCTTTCTCTATGCCTACACCTATGTTAGAGCAAGACTGTAGAAAAACATGCCATAAATGTGTGACAGACTAAAGGGGGGCCCCTAGGGCAGCTTAGACACCATACTATATACCTCATTAGTACAACTTCCATATAGCTAGTGTGGAATCTCTAACAATCCTCCTTTTTCAATATTAGTTCCTAATGCACTGAGAAATTATAAGATAGCTGAAGGGAAATTCTACTAGTCCCACAAGTATGTGTATCCACATTCCAGTAACACATTTCTGTATCTGTGACAGCAGCATGGGACTGTTAGCCTACGGAACTGCGATCCATGTGCTCATTGTGAAGACTGCCCTGGTAGGCTAGTCTCTGGCCTTACAGTCCTGTCTCTCTGTCTCTGTCTCTATCACTCTCCCTCTCTCTCTCTCTCTCTCTCTCTCTCTCTCTCTCTCTCTCTCGCTCTCTTTCTTTGTGTGTGTTTGGTTACAGTAGAATGCCTCGAAGGATTGTGCATACTTATTTGATCTAATATTTTCCTCTCTCTTCTCTCTTTAGGGCATTCTAATCCCATGTTTTCACCTACGAGTCCATCATTAGCTGTTACTATCACGGTCAGAAATGATCCCCACTGCAAAATCTACATATAAATTTCTCAGTTCGTATGTTTCCTGTTTTCAGATCTACATGGACAGTTATTCTCTTTCCCTTGATACATTTTTCTTCACTTGGATTTCAGGATATTAGCTAAGCTCTGACCTAACTAGTGATCCATTCTCAATTAGCTTAGATGGATTCGCCTCCTCTCCCAGACCTCTTGTATTTTGAGAGCTCCAGGGTGCAGTTTTGGGTATCTTTTCTGTCTCTATCTCCCTAGGTGATCTAAATTAATGGAAAGACTTTACTATCTTAATCTTAATGACTCCTGAGTTCATAAATTCATCCAAGATTTGTATATTGAACTGTCAGTTTGACATTTCCATTTAAATATCACCCAGAATTCATGCATGTGTCCATGCAGAGGTGACATTCTGCTGTGATCCCTGAGCCTCCCACCACTTTCCCCAACTGAGACGAATTCCATCTTTCTCAGACAAAACAGTTATAGTCGTCCATGCCTGCATTCTCTTCTGTTATGGCCAACATCGTCTTCTTGACTCCAAATTAAAAATCTATAAACAATAATCACTACCTCCATAGCTGTAACTCCAGTTTAAACACTCATCAGTTATTGCCTGGATTATGAAAATGAACACAAAAGTAGTCTCCTTTCTTTCCATTTTGCCTTCTTTGGTCCATTATGATAGCCATAATATAAACCTGCCAAGGGCCTCTGGATGTAGCGCAGGGGTAGAGTGTATGGTAAACATGCCCAAGGGCCTGGGTTCAATCCTGAGCACTAAATAAGTAAACAAATACATAAAGCTTTTATTACACATCTTTCCTGCGATCAAAAACTTTCAAGTTCAGAATTTTTAGGAACAGAAGACACATTTTAAGACTCAGTGTATACCCTAAATGTCTAATATGATAAGTCAAAACATGTGGACTATAGTGAAATTGAAAAGCACGAAAGGCAAGAGAAAAACCTTAAAAGATAACAGAGCGAAGAGAAGAGTCAACAGCCAAGGAATGACTCTCCTAGAAAACAGCTGAACAAGTGATTCTGGGAGACAATGGAGTAATATGGTGCCTTCAAAATGCTCATGTCAGCTACTGTACCTAAATCTAATACAGTACATTTTGGTTTTTTTCTTTATTTTAAAGACAAAAGAATGGAGACATATGAACCAGAACAAGCCATAAACAATATCAAAAATACAAAATTATACAGAACATAGCAGGGAATTAGCACTGGATGCTGCATTACAGAATGTCATCTTCACACTAGTTAACACACAAACATTAAAGGAAATACCAAATTATAGAGAAGATAGCAGGGAATCAACACTGGATGCTGTACAACATAAAGTTATCTTCACTTCTGTTAATACAAAAATGATTGAGGAAATACAAATTATAGAGAACATGGAAGGGAATTAGCTCTAGATGCTGTCCTACATAATGTTACCTTCACATGTTACTCAGTTACACAGATGATGGCCCATTTGATCATTCAATTTTCTCCTCCCTCATCTCTGTTGACCTACCACTCAGTCAGTCTACAGTACATTTTGAAGCATAATTAAAGCATGAAAATAAAATGAAGATAATTTTAGGACCACAAAAACCATGAGAATGTTGTTTTCAGCCAGCTCAGAAAGAACTTTTCAAGAATATAATTCGTTAAGAAGAAAAATCAACCAAAAGTAATGAAATTGCATATTAGAAGTGAAAGAATGGTAAAATATGTCAATTAATTTAATAAAACACATGGGAAAACTTTTAGAAATATCAATGAAAGTTGCAAGTCAGGAATTCAATGTGTAAGATGCAAATATAACATCTTGTTTGGGAGAAGATGGGGGATCGATGCTTTTTACTAAAACATGACAAAAGAGGAAGAGAGAGAGAAACAGGGAGAAAACATGTTACATTTCACTGGTAATTTCTCAAAAAACAAACACACAACTTATAAATTCTAAATTAGCAAGGAAAGAGGAAAACAAACAAGGAACATTTCAGCAATCTAAGAGAAGTCAGGAAAGAGGGAAAGTGAAGGAGAAAGGATGAGAAACAGAACAACATAAAATAGTGTGAATAATTCCAATACATTAGTAATTCTCAAATGATGGTAGGCAGCACCCGTTCGCTGTGATGCTTAATGTTAAGTGTCACTTTGGCCTTGCTGAGGGACTTCCAGATAGCTGGCAAAACATTTCTCTCTGGAGGGTGTTTCCAGAGGAGATTAGCATTTCAATAAATGGACTAAACAAAGATGATTTGCTCTCACCAGTGTGGGTGGGCACCATCTAACCTAGTATTGGAACAGATAGAACAAGAAGGCAGAGAAAAGTGAATTTGTTTTCTCTTCTGGAGCAGGTTATCACCATCTATCCGGTCCTGCTCTTGGACATTAAAGCTCCATCTTCTCAGGAGCTTGGGGAGGGTTTTACCAGTTTCTCCTTTCTCAGCTGTCAGAGTCAGACTGAATTTTGCAAGCAGCTTTCCTGGTTCTCCAATAGATGCATAGCGTAATGTGGGATTGCTGAGGCTCCATAACCATGTGACCCAATCCCCACAGTAAACCCCTCTTCTGCTTCGCTGCCTACTGCAACAGTTTTGTTTCTCTAGAGAATTCAGACAAAACTAGACTTCCGTGTTAGAAAAAATTGAGGGACATCTTGATTGTAACAGACACCTTTTTCTCATGGTTGGTTGATTTAAAAAAAACACAACATTTACTATCTTAATCATTTTAAATGTATAGTTCCATAGTGTTAAGTATTTTCTGGAACAGATCTCTAGAATTTTCTCATCTTCCATTACTAAGAATCTAAATATTTTAAACACTTCATTAAAATGGAATCATACTTCAGAAGTGGCACAGAAAGATTGAAAATTACAGAATTGGAGAAGATATACCAATCAAATTTAAAACATTAACTTGGTTAGACACAAGACACTCCACTCTGAGCAACACTGAGCACTACTGCTTTTTTAGGGAGTGGGTCATTAAAGAAGAAATCATCAGTAAAACAAGTGTAGAACTAGAACAGTGTGGAGACTCATAAAGAAGTATCAACAGCAACATACTAATCTGGTAAAATAAAGATTGTAAACATATTGCTGGGTTTGGAGTTGGTGATTTTGGCAAAACAGTTTCAGTTGAATTTGAGCAAATGCTATTTCTCTCTTGGCAAGGAATTATGCTCATAAGAAGCTTGAATAAGGAAAATAAGAGAAAGGTACCATTTTGTTAGGCTTTGATAACTATATTTATAGGTCAAGGATATTAGAGATTAAAGATGGAGGGGTAGCAATCTCTCCCTCCAGGGGCACCTCTTGAGATCCCCCATAAGCTTGACTCTTCCATGGGGAGTCAGTTGTTTCTGTTACAGAAACAAAGCTCTCTTGACACACCGGTTACTTGTTTAGTATACTGCACTTGAACCAATGTTCCTGCTAAGTGTTAAACCACATCATCTGGTGAGTGTTTAAAAACAAACATCAAAATATCCCAATACTCACAGAACCCTTGATTTTCATATTAGTCTCTTTGCTATTGCTGTAAGGGAGTACCTGAGGCTGGGAAGTAAAAGCTTACTTAGATCACAGTTTTGAAGGTTCAGGGGCACTATGTTGCATCTGGTGAAGATCACTTGGCAGATGGCATCAGTGGCAGGCGCAAGTGTGAGACAGATCACAAGTACAAAGAGTGGTAAGGGGCTGGGCTGACTTTTATAACAACTAACCTTGGAGGATCTCACTGGGGTCCCACAAGAACTACCTAACGCCTTATCAGGATGGTGCCTAATAATGCAATCACAATGTAGTAGACCCCCTCCACCTCTTACACTACCCTGGGGTCCAAGTATCCACCACAGAGCAACTTCCTTTCCTATTGACATACAAGTTACATAACACCTTTCTTAGTACTTGTCACGTGACATCATGGCTGGCTTTGTAACCAGCTACCTCCCTGTGATTTTATGACAGTTTATATACAGAGTTCCGTGGGAGAAATGCTGCTATGCTTGGCATAAAAGCAAAGTCTTGGTCTTGAAGGAAGAGCTAGATTCTACCAGCTGAGAGAGGATGGGTGGGTGTGGGATACGTTTCAGGGCAACAATTTTCATGTCTACCTGACTAAGCGTTTCTTGAGGGAAAGATATTTACTTTAACAGTGTTATTATAGGCAGAGCATGGAAGACATTAGCTAGCAGAGGAGCCACTCATTAAAAGTTTTGCTGAAACAAAGGTGAGGTCATAGCATGCACAAGGCTATTTAGTTTGCAAATGGCATTGTGCATGAAGCTGATAAAAGCATACTGTACGGCTGAACATTCAGTGTGGGGCTGAGTGAGGGCTGGAATCAGCGCATGAAAGATTTTATATGCTGTAAGAAGGACTTAAAGTTAACTGTTCAGATTTTCAAACAGGTAGATGACCCATCCATATCTACTTTTGAAAAACATTTCTGGTAACAGTGAAGAAAATGATTTGATTAGACAGAATTAGAAGAGCAGCTGAGACACTGCTGCCAGAGAGAGATAAGGGTCTGAACTTTAGCTGTGGCAATGGGATAAGTGGGAAGATGCGAATGGCCTTGAAAATATCCAGGTACAAACTCAACAGGAATACAAGCGGAGGTGACTAAAGGAGGGTGTGCCAGATCTCCAATTGTTCTGGGATGCAGCTGGCACACATAGATAATCGGCTTAGCCTGGGACTTGGTGACTGAGGTGCATGTAACACTTCCAGGTAGCTCAGTTAGGAAGTAAACATTTAAGAAGGGAAATTAGTGCCAGTTACAGGGGGATACTACACTGCAGCCCTCAGCACACAGTGCTACCCGTCAGGTGCTTAATTACAAACCTGACTGCTTCCCCACCGACAATTAGGGTGGGAATCATTTCACTCATTTACACATCACCTGGGCAAAATCACAACGAAGTATATAAAAATGTCTTACAAAAGACTGTGTAGCCAAATTTAAACTCCACAGTTGTAGATAGGATAAAAAAAAAGAAAAAGAAAAGTAGAAATTTCCAAAGAACCAACGGCACTGAGGGCACAGCAAATTAAATTGAAATTAGATTTAGATTTCAGCCCACTGAGGCGGGCACTTGCCTCGCGTGTGTGAAGCCCTAAATCCAAGACCCAGACCATAAAAACAAACTCAACGGAAACAATAAGCAAAAGTGCAGGAAGGGTTTAAGTGTTGCGCTCAAACCTGATTTAAGAAAAAGCTGTTAAACCACGAAATCCCACAAAGACATATGGGAACAGAAAATAATTGTAGAAGAAACCCAAGAATTAAATTGTAACAGTTGTTAATTGCTTTTATTCTTCAAAATGTATTTTTACAAGTTCTTTAATTAAAAATTGCAATTCTAATAAAAAGCTACATGAGAATATTGGTTAAATTTTTCTTCTGTTTCTGGGTATCTAACATATGGGGAAGATATGGAATTCAGAGATAGAATTCTGATCCTTGATACCAAATTCTGTATTACAGTAATAATGGAATTGATAAATTGAGTAAAATCAAATGCATTTAACATTTCTTTAAAAAATGGTGCTAAATACTGGAGTAATTCCTTAAATATATGGGCACAAACCCTTTATTAAGCAGCTTACCAAGCCAGTATGTTGGCATAGGTCTAATATCCCAGCACTCTGGGAGGTGTAGGAATGAGGATTTTTTTTTTGGAAGGAAGATTATAAATTAAAGCCCAGTGTGGACAATTTTGCAAGGCCTGTCTCCAAATTTAAAAAATAAAAATGCTATTACTAATAAAAGGGCTAGGTGTGCAGCTCAGTACCAAGGCCCTGTATTTAATTCGCAATACCACCACCACTACCACACACACACAAAAGTATCAACTAAAACTTCTGTGCCATATTTGGTCAAATCTGAAATCTCTCAAAACTGTTACAGTACTTTGTTATACACTGTTTAAGACATGTCTCATGGAAAAGATATGTTCCCTCTGGTAACTGGATATTTCTGGAGGATTGAAATTATTCAACTCATGAAGAAATTGTATCCCTCCTTTGAAGGCTAATAGTTTCTCTCTCTTTTTTTTT
Source organism: Dinomys branickii (assembly GCA_004027595.1). Taxonomy (NCBI): domain Eukaryota; kingdom Metazoa; phylum Chordata; class Mammalia; order Rodentia; family Dinomyidae; genus Dinomys; species Dinomys branickii. The sequence continues at coordinate 211,631 of PVLD010000592.1, read as the reverse complement.
TTTTTTTTGGCAGGACATTATGTTATTCAATGTGTTAATAGAAAGCCTTCTTTTAAAATGGTAAGTTCTAAATTATCTTATTACATAAATCCAATCATAACAGATACCAAGAATGGGAAGGACAGATCGAGCATTTCACAATGACATTTGGTTCTTAACCTTTTTGAAAAATACCAATGTAGTATATTTATTGTAACACTTGCTATAAAGTACTTTTATCACATTATCAAAAGGACTAAAACCCCTCGAGTGTGACAGATACCAGAAACTACTTTCCTTTTTTCTATCACTATTTTTAAAGCATTATGATTAGCTCTGTTCTGAGAAGTAATTTTTGGTTTTCTTCCATAGGAGGGCTATGAAAATTATACACATGCAATAATTAATTTAATAAAATGTTGCTACAACTAATGAATGTTTCTCTAATAGGATACATAGTAATTATCTATCAATAATGGAATTAAGAAAAAAGTATGATCATCTATCAAAATATGTTGTTGATCAAGAAGTGTTGTATCAGGAGAGATTAAACTGAAACTTTTAAGTGTTTTTCAACATCAGTAGACCAAGAGATTAGGGGGCTAGACATGCAGCTCAGTGTGAGAACATTTGTGGAACATGCACAAGACCCTGGGTTCAATCCTCAGCAACACAAACATAAATAAACCAAGTGATATAACATTTACCTACATTTTATTTTTCCCATTAAGTTTATGTTATTTTAGGATATTTGCATACCTACTCATTAATTATGTTAACTCAATATGAAGTTCCAACATTATGTATTTTCTTTTCCTGAAAAAGTCACTGAGAAATCAACTTCTTTTCCCAGACAAGATTAAACCTACTCCATAGGTATCAACACATAAACACAACAAAAAGGTAAGATACTGATAAATCTAAGTTTTAAATTTCAGGCATTGATTTAAACTTTAATGCTGCAATCTGGAAAAAAGAAACCTTTAAACAAAGTTCATAATCATTCAAATACCCCGAATGATGTCTGCATCACATCTGACAAAAATGAAGACAAATTAACAGTAAGATTTCAAAACTCTGGCAGTATGATAAAGCCAAAGCACACGAATAACTTCTCTGTGTTCAAGTCACTGGAGGCCCAAGAAAAACCCAACTTTCTCTCTTGGACTCTGGTGTCTGAATTAATGAAGGAAAATCTTCCTACAATCTGGGTTTAGGCTCCTGACTCACAAGCAAAAAAGGTCTAATGTAAACTCACTGAACACGAAAACTTTATCCCCCTAACTTTCCTCTGAGAAGAATCTTCTTTTCCAATAGCTGCTTTGAATTTAGTTCAAAGAACTGACAAAGGCAGAAATTCCCACCTTCTAGTTTAGATCTTTAAAGCTTAACATGGTATGCTGTATTAACTCTTTTCATGCCAATTTAATTTATCCTGAGCAAGAGTTTTCTTTAAATTATACATATGCACAAGGATTTACTAAAGAAACAGTCTAATTTTTAAATCTGAATTATTAAACTTAGTGAGTTTATTCCATTAAATTATCCTGAATAATGCTACCTTGTTTTGAAAATACATGTTTTCTCTGTGTACATAGGCCTGTCACATAGCAATAATTTCACTGAATATTGTTTAAATTAAACATTTTAAGTGGTTTTATGTTTTTAAGTAACAGATTCAGTGTTTAAGTTTTTAATAAATGGAGCTAGAATGACCAAATTAGGAAAATATTTTGTTAATTCTTAAAAAAAAGTCAGAGCAGCCAGAAGTACCATTTATATATTAGCCACTCATCCAACAGAAAATCAGTAAGAACAGAAAAGAATTCTCCTAGGATCTCATTAACCTGGAACAGGGATGAAAACTCACCTCTTCTGTAGCTTTTTAGCTACAGAGATGTGCAATAAGCCACCTTCTGTTGTAATACAAATGATGGTATGAAACTATTTGGGTAAGTCTAAGACATTAGACCACAAAGGGAAACAGAGATTGAGCAGTGATTAAAGCAACGATTATTATACTATAGTACCCCATAGTACATATAGCAATAAATGGTCTTTTGTTTGTAGAGTTAGAAATAAACTAATGTACCTGAAATCTTGGTAGGTCCTTTTCATTTACAAGGTGCTTTCATCTACAACAATGTGATTTAAATCCTGGGAGGCAGGTAGCATGTTAATTTTTGCTTGTACTTGAAACAGGTTAAATATGATCATCAATTTGAGAGAGGATAACATTAACTAAGTGTAAAATGTGCTGTAAAACAATAAAAAATATTGTATATGATGGGTTTTTTTGCCTCACTGTAATTCCTGCCTAGTCACTATGGCAACCAGCCAATATTGCCCTGGCAGTCACATGTTGTGCTGGGCCAGTACGGCGTCAAGCCAATATGGCGCTGGCCACTAGAGGTCAGGGAAACCTAGCAGTATAAACGGGGCTTGGCATCAAATGGACACGTTTTATTAAATGTAATGTGCAAAATAAAATGAAGTGACCTCTATTCAAAAAAGCTACAAGACAAGTATTATTTAAAAGGTTTTAGTACTTATTTTCAATAAAAAAAAAATCTGGTATTATAAAAATACATAAAATAGTCATGAATTTATACCATTAATTTACATAAGACTTTTTTTTTGCATAAGACAAAGTTATAAAATACTTTAAAAGGTATTTTTATATGAAAGTTACTCCCAGTATAAAATTTTTATAGCTTTTTGTAATTTTGGTTCATCTCTATAAATAAGACATTTTATCCTTTTAAAATTCATAGCTCCATTTAAAAACATAAGATTCTTTCTCTATTAAATAAAAGTCCACTTGAGGTAGTACGTTAAAGTTTTCTTTGGTCTCATTCAGTCTATGTGTCCAAGTCATAAGACTGAAAATTTGGAGTCCTGTAGTTTTCTAAAGCCTGTTTGTAGGCACATGTGTGATTTTCTTCCTGAAAGTCTGTCCTTTCTCTCTCATCTTCTGACTCAGAGTCCAAGTCAGCAGAAGAAGGAGTTTTTAAGGGAAAGGCTCTCGGCTGACAATCTGACAGCTGTCCAAAGCTTGAAAAGGCGTCTAAGTGTGATCTTCTCAGAGGCTTTCCAAATGTCCCTGAAAGGAAAAAAAGACTTTGAGCACATCGGTCCTTTTGCTAGTGTATAAATCAACCAAGTACAATGCAAACGAAGAAGCATTTTACCTGCATGATCAGGAGCAAGCTTGCACTACAAGCCCCCATTATGGCACTCAGGTCTCTGCGTCTGTGCTATGTGTGCATTGCAGAACACAGCTAAAGAATCTGCCTTCCTTTATTACCACCATTGAATAAATGCATGCATTCTTCACCACTCCCTGTAACCTACAGGAGTATGGATTGCGGCCTAAGGGAGTTCCTGAAGTTCACGCATGTAAGTCCCTCCACTCCAAATTCTCCTTTCAATTCTGGAATAATTCTCCATGAAAAGAGTTTGGATAATAACACTCAAGTTAACTTTGCCTGAATGCACAAAGTTTACTTCAAAATAATCCTGTCTTTTGTTCTTCCACTTCAACAAAATAGTACTCAATTGATTCAAAGTCTTTCCCCAGTCCTGCAAAACGTATTTTCAAGTTTTTTCAAGGAAGAACGTAAATGATCCTCTTGTGACAAAACATAAAATTTCTTAAAAGGTTAGTAAAATAATTTTAGAATTTTACATTTTTATTTGAAAAAAAAAAAACACCCACCACACCAGGTTGTGGTTCATTTTCCCATACTGTTCCATCTCATCCCGTGAAATGAGAATCTCAGGGCTTCATCCCATTGTTCCCATGCACCATACCAAAAAATCCACAATCTAATCTTGGTGCCAGCCAGCGTCTAACACCACCCACTCGGCCTTAAAGGCTCCGGCGGCCTCCTCTGCCAAAGGTAGTCCTGCTTGTCTGACTAAGCAGCTGTTGCTGGGTAGGATGTTGTTTTCCACCCTTCTCACTGCGGGTTCAGTGAAAAGCCACCAGACACACTGAACCACAGTCACGCAGAGCACACAGCTCCACCCCGAAGGCTGCTAGAGCCCAAAACCGCTTTTTCCACATGGCTGACAAGCTCAGCTCTTAAGCCATTCCCTAAACTCTTTTAGATGCCACACACGGTGTTACCCAGACAGCCCTCATGGCTAAGTGATAGACGGGTGACATGGCCAAGCAAAACCCTACCTCAGACTTTGCATGTAGAGGCCTTTACCCTAACTAATAGGGTATCATGGTAATACCGTTAGGAAAAAGCTGTCTAATATTCAAAGCTCTTGCTGCTGTTCCACATATAGCTTGCAACATGGATCTGGAAACAGGGTATCTAAGAACTTGATAAACTTACCCAGGAAAGAATTATTTGAAGTAACTGATGCTGGCTCCAGACCTGTACTCAGCTCTGAAGAGGTCTTGTTTAGACACGAATTTTTCATCACGGGTCCTTCACTGTGAGAGTAACTGGAGTTCATGAGCTTCTTCACATGAGAAGGCCACCCCAGGCTAGTGAGGCTCCGCTCACAGGACTCTTCTTTGGGGTGGGAACATGGGTAGCAGTCTTTTTTCTTTACATAACTGGGCTCATAGTGATCCACTAAAGTTGTCCTTGGGTCAGCACTGCAACCTTTTTAATGTGAGAACCGTATCAGAAAGAGATGCAGTTAGCATTTCATCAAGGCTCTTGAGGAAACAGGATAGGACCAGGTAAGAAAACCACATACCTGGATGATACCCTTCAAAAGGATCTGGGCCATACACATTGCCCTTCAGATACACAGGGCCGGAAGAACCCGAAAAGGGACAGAGGAATGGATCTGTGGCCGCTTCCACATCGGCTTCACTGCTATTGTCAATATGGCAGGCTCCTTTAAAACATGAATCTGAGTCAGCGAAGGTGCTTTACTCAAGTACTATTTAAGTTCTCTCCAATTTTAGCATTTCCTAGGAGAATATTTGGCAAGAATATAGTATAAAAGAAAAATCTGTGCAAGTGTATAGCCTTTTACTTTTTGGTCAGCTTGTGGATTAGCAATGGAATAGATTTGGAACAGTTCACTAAAAGAGGTCTTGCTTGACCACTAAGCTGGGAGTGTCAGTGCCACTGTTGGCACAATCTGGTTCCTAAGGGAAACAGGTCTGTACGCGGATCTTGTAGCTGAAGTAGCCAAAGCTTCAACCATAACTTCTGACACTGTTTCCTTCCTATGAAATGTCACAGATGACCAGAATGAGGGATGGGCATTCGCCCAATGACTTGTCAGTTCCCTACTCAAAGATGAGCACAGGAAAAGAAAACCATCTCATGGGTTATTAAATTAAACAACACAGAAAGGATATGCCCATTCATGGTGGACATGGCAGTCCAGGGATAAGCAGTATCACTAAGGTTAGGGTTGCCATGTTGGACCACGTGCTTGGAAGACAGAAAGTTACTGTCAGAAGGTGGGCCGCAGTCCAAGAGAGAAGCAGACACGCAGAAAGTGACTCAACAATCCTGATGGTCTCCAGAGTTGCTCTAAGAGCAGATCCGTCTCCGGGCCCAGCGCCCAGGTGGCTTGCCACTATCATGTCCCAGTCCCAACCCTTTAGGTTTTCACAAAACTCCAATACATTTCAAAGAGGTCAGGTCTCATTTCTCTCTCACTGAAAGGGTCCACACAGAATACTATCTCTACATCCTCTATCGCTGCCTTGCCAAATACTCTGCAATAGTTTTGTAATATTCTGTCTTAGCCATCTCTAAATCATGAAACTGATAACAAATACCACTCCACCTCCACAACTATGAAGTCTGGCACCGAACAAATAATAAAACTTGCTGTAAAAGATGGTAAAATGTTAGAAAACAACATCAAGAATGTCTACTACTTCATGAGTCCTTGGTATGCGGCAAGCACTGTGTAGTTTTTCCTTTTGAGTTCATCTTCATAACCACCTAGCCGGGAAGCACTGTGAAGGCCCAAGGTCCACAGGGAATAGTTTTGGACCAAGTCCCCCTCTGCATTATGCTGCTTTTGCCACTACCTGTGAATCCATACAGCACCCAAAGCAAGCAGTAGAATTAGACTTCTCTAACAGAATCGCTTTAAATCATTTGTTTCTTGAGACTATGCTTAAAGGACAAATATATATTTAAGGAAGAAGGACAGTCCTGGCCAAAGAGCATTGATAATGTACAGGAAATATTACATTGTATGAAAAAATTCAATTTTATTTCACATCATTTTCTTGAATTGTCAGCAACAAAAGCTTTTTTCTATTATTTAAGAGAAGAGGTAACTCTGTAATTTCAGCTTTTTTAGGTGATCTTGGGCCAGGTCCTAAATATTAGTGCATCAACTTCCAGCACAAATTAGTATTACATCTGAATATTTCATCATCTGATCGCAAAACAACTACAGCCCACCGTCATTTTAAACACTTACCAGGACTGTCGTGTTGTGGTAGGAAAAAGCCGCCTCCCGCAGCAGCGACGAACTGGTGGTGGCTTCCACTTTCTGAGGAGACATACCCATCCTGCCTATCAGCTAATGTCCCCTGAGATGACAAATAACTAGGGATATCTGCTGGCAAGTTGGTCTCATCTGCAATCAAAGAACAGCGCTCTCTCAATCAAGAACGACAGTCACCGTCCTAGTCCTCTCAGATAGACAGTACTGACTGATTTCTGTACTAATCACATAAGGGAAGATGCACTCTGCCAAGGCCAGCCTGGTATCTGTGTTCAGGGAGGTCAATCGGGGCTTTGAAGTACAAGCTGATTTTTTTTTACATTATCACCCACTGAATTTCAGAGGTGAACATTGAAAAAGATAAAGGGCCAAGAATTTTCATAGATTAATACCTACATCCTTAAACAAGATTCATGGATTACAGCCCCTACTTTTACACATAACTAAAGTCCTTTCTAGGTAAACACGCCCGGGACCCTGCCACATAATCACTGCAGAGTAACCTTGTAACTCAGGGGCTACTCCTGTTTCCCTATCACCTCATAAAAGAGTAAGATTACTTCACCCTGTGATCTGGATTTTATCTTGCAGCCAGCAGGATGGGCTGATGAGGTTTTAACAAAAAGCATTAACCTTTAAACATCAGCTGTACTGCAGGGGGCAGTGTTATTTTTAGCTCACCATATTTCTGCAGCTTGAAACCCATGAGTCACCCTTCTGAGATGGGCTGGGACTGTGAGACACACATTCTTACAGAGAAGGACTGTAGACCCACAAACACAAGACCGCTGCATACCACGCCAGGCTTCTATTTACACACCTGTGTTGGTAATGCTGCAATCCTCGCTCCTCCGCCTCGTGTGGTAGATGATGACCACCCACACGAGCGACGTCCCCACCACACAGCAGACCACGGCTATGATCACGACTCCCACAGTGGCCCATCCGTCATCATCCAGAGACGGGGCGGTCATCTGAGGTGAGTCGCAGGTAGGAGTAGGGATCACACTGAGGCGCACGTTGCCTCTCTCCGTGCCAAGGGTGTTGGACATTTCGCACGTGTATTTCCCAGCATCACTGACATCCGAGTCCACAATAATCAGCAGCTGATTGCCTGCTGCGAAGAAGTGCCTCTCAGTCACCACCAAAGGGCTGTCGTCCTTGGTCCAGTTCAGCCTGGGGGGAGGGCTCCCTCCAGCAATGCACTGCAGGACGGCCGTTTCTCCCTTGGTCACAGTTCGGTCCAACAGAGGCCGCAAGAAAGACGGGGTTTCTGAAATGGCAAGTTATGTTTTTAATTTCCTCAGTGAAATGTTGTCTCCGTATCATAAGATTAGCACTTCCGTTTATTCAAATTGCAGCCTCCAATTTTATGCTTTCAGAACTTACTGGATGTGCTTCGTTGGTGCCTAAAAGCAGCACAACCTTCGCGATTTCCTCATTCCGCCCTCACTTACTCATAACAGCCGGCATAGTAGCTATTACTTTGTATCTGAACTCTTACCTCACTCTTAGATTAGGGAACTGATGGTAGAGGATAAAAGACTTTTAAAAACAGAAAACTTTTGACATAGTTGTGCACCCCTGTAATCCCAGTGCTCTGGGAAGCTAAGGCAGGAGGATCACAAGTTTGAGTCCTGCCAGGGCAACTTAATGCACTAGGGAGTCCCTGTCACAAAACAAAACTAAACAAGAAAATGTATAAAAATAATTTCAACCACAACAGTGTATTCACAGATGGAAAAGATAAGAATATTTACCTTTAAAAGAAATTTTTATTTATTCTGGTACAAGGATGAGAGAAGATGTAAGTGGTTTAACCAGTTTTTGGTTCTTTATGCACCGCTGGGATGGCCCCTAGGGCCTCACACATGCCAGGCAAGGACTGTACTGCTGAGCCACATCCCCAGCCTCTAAACACTTACCCTTGTATGGGGAGACTTTCTGGTATCAAAGCTATATGAACATTCTGAACCTAATTTACTTTTCTTATTGGAGACCTTCGTAAGTGCCTTTGACTCTGTCAGAAACAAATGAATGATAAATGTGTTCACAATTTTAAAAAGCACTTGTTTATGTAAAATATAAAAAGAACTGATTTCCAGGGCGGTATGGCAGGATGAGAAAAGGCAACAGCAGGTCCTTCTCAATATGGCCCCACATTTACCTCCTGATAGGTTCTTGAGAGCTCTAAGATTGTGAACACTGCCTAACACTCAGAGCAGAAAAGGGGAATCCCTACAAAAAAGAAAGCCATCAAAGCTTTCACCTTACCCTCTTTGAAACAAGGGGCAGATTTATCTCCCTGGCTACAGACTTGAAGGTATAATATGCTCTCACCTCAGAACACATCAGGCACATTCACGGTGGTATGGCCATAGACAGCTCCCTGACTTCAAAGCGTCTAAGAAACCATTTGTTCTTTCTAGGAAAGGGCTGCGCCCTATGAATCTTCTCTTTCCCATCCCCACCCGCCCCACAACTTCAAGGACTGAGAGCCTTGAAATGAGCCAATATCTTCAAGACAGACTTATCCCACTGAGTCTTAAACATTCTCTTACCTAGCACAGTCAGAGTTGCATTTGCGGAAATACTTCCTGCACTGTTCTGAGCTGTACAGCTGTATACGCCAATATCTTCTATCTTCACGTCCACAATGAAGAACACATCATCCTCGGGCATCACATGCATGCGTCTCTCCCTTGCAGCCGGGAAGTCTGTGCCCCCATCCTTTTGCCACGCTATCTGTGGCGCTGGGTGGCCCGTGGCAGCGCACTCCAAGCGTGCCATGGCCCCAGCTCGGATGGTCAGGTCCATGGGCATCTTGGTGAAAGAGGGAAGCACTGCAATCACAATTACAGGCTCATGTCCTAGGGTATTGCAAGAGTTCACCTGGATCCCTTCCCCAGCACCTTTTCTTTAAAAGTATTTACAGGTGTCCCTGGCAAAGGTAAGGCAGAGATTATTTATAATTTCAATACATGGCATCTGTATTTGAAATGGGAAGATGAAGTGACTTGCCTAGGGTTAGGTTGGTGTAGAAATGCATCAGGATTAAAACAAGTCATCTGATCCTCAGACTGAAAGTCACCCTGTCATCTTCTGGTCGCTTTTCAGTTCACTCGTAATTATCTGTGAGCTCTTTGGCACATCAATTAATCTCTTTGTTCCCTGACCATCCACTTTATTTATTTATTTTTCTAAGTCCCTTCCACAGGCTTTAACATTTTACAGTTTCGGTATGTGTTCAGTCCTCCAATTTAAACTCAAAACTGTTCAGTGTGCCAGGCCTCAGTAATCACCGGCTCAGATGCAAAGGGCCAAGAGTCTTCATTTCACGGAGTGAGAGGTGAAGAAAGAGGTGAAGTTAGGCGGGAAGCTGTGAGAAGAACGAGGTTTGGAATGAGACAGAGACAGAGACAGAGACAAAGACAGAAGGAACCAACGCTTTCTGCTTCTAAAAGTCATCCCCAAGTGCAAAAGGAAAAGAGCGAATTACATACTATTCACTGTCAGCTTGGCTTTGACCGAGTAGGATGAACCAAAGTGATTGGAGATGACGCACTGGTATTTCCCTTCACTGGCAAATTCCACGTTGCGCAGCCGCAGAATGGTGGTGTACTCCATCACCTCCCCGCCCTGGGCCCGGAGGTGTGCGTAATTTTCCATCTCGGCATCATGCAGGAGTTCGTTGTCTTTTTTCCAAGCAAAAGTCATGGGGGAATCGCTGCTGCTGGCAGCTGAGCAGATAAAACTCAAATTGGAGCCTTTTATTGCTGACTGTGTTTCTGGCTGAACTGTGATCTGGGGTTTGGGAAAATCATCTGTTCAAAATGGAGAGGAAGAAAGAAAACAACGTAAAAGGCTCAACAGTCCAAGCGCTACTCACACACAAGCACTAAGGGATGGGAAAGAAAGAGCACGTCAGCTCTGAGCCTCAGCTTATGTCGCGCAGACTGATGGGCAGTCCTGTGCTGAAAGGGTACCACCGGCCACGGTGTCTGAAGTCATCCACTCATGTGAGGCACAGACAGCAATCTGTTTATTCATCACTGTTACCTGAGAGGAGACTCTTAATCTGAAATTATCAGAAAGGGCACAGTTTGTTCAAGAAACCTTGTGCTTTAGGACAGTGTAAGGAGGCAGTTAAGAGATCGCAGGGAAGTTAAACAATACGTAACCCCAAGGGAGGCACCAGGATAACCGGTTGACAGCAATGAAGTGATTAGTTCAGAAGAGCCTGTACCGCTGGGTATGGCGGCCTATGCCTGCCACCCGGCGTTCAGGAAACTGAGATAGGAAGACTGTACATTTGAGGCCGGCCTAGGCAACTCATCAAGACCCAGTCTGAGAGAAAGAGAGACAGCAGAGGATTTCTAATGTTCTCAGTATAAAAAATGATGTATGTCTGATGCGATGAATGGTCCAGTTACCCAGATCCGATCATTATACACTGCAGTCAACGCACTGAAAAGTCACCCTCAAGTCCACAAATATGCACAATTACTAGGTGTCAATTAAAAATCGCAGGTAGTTTTTTTAAAAAGAAAGCGGTTAAGCTTCCAGACTCGTGGACCATTTTTGAGGCTACCATCAGACAGTACAATCTCCCTCATGTTCTGCACAACTAAGGAACAACAAAGTTCACAAAGTAAACACCAGTCCTAATACCCAGTATCACCAAACACAGCAATGAACACCCCATTTACCATGAGCAGAACCAATATTAAAAAGCAGTAGAGCCAATAAAAAAAAAAAATCCTGTAGTGAACAAAAAAGCATCTCCAAGTCTCACTGTGAGACACTGGCTCCAGCCAGGAGTTTGAAGCAGCCAATCAATCATGTCACTGTGCTGCCTTGTCAAAGCTACATTATAATTAGAGCTAAGCAACTCTTTCATTCCAAACAGTTATTTTTAGTTTCCTGTTACTTTTTGGAAAAGCTACCTCTTTTGAGAATTTCAGTTTCTCAGAGATGTTCTACACCCAGAGAGGAACATGTCAGACTTGCTAGCGTTTGTATTTTTGTGTGTGTGTGGAGGGGTGGGAGGCTGATGTGTGAATGAGCAAGGGGCGTGGGGGGCTCCTCTGATAACCCCAGTACCGCTCCTTTTCAGCGTGATGTCTGCAGGCTGTAAACAAGATAATTTTCATCTTATGTACTGTTATTCTGAAATTCTCATCTGATAAATCAGTGTCTGGATTCCGATTCAAGAAAACTGTGGTAATAGATATGTATTTGTCTCTAAGTAAGAGGGGTTTCTTTCTCAGAACTAGAGGGCTATGCAGCAGGAACCATGGGAGAGGAACATCTCAGGCCCTTTACTGATGGATGCCAAAACCTTATTCACATCCAAAAGCTACATCAGAGGTTTTATTTCCAGAAACTGCTGGCACGATTTAATGCTGCAACCTAAAAAAGAAAAAACTGTAGGCCAAGCAGCGTTGAGTATATTCTTAAATGGCAATGTAAAATGTGGTTCTGTATACCCTCATATATAGGCTTAAATTTAGGTGAATTTTTATTTCACGTGTTACAGACACATTTATTTTTATAAAGCTTTTCCTGCTCATAGTAAACAGCAGCGTAGTAGACAGAAAACTGTGTCAAAGATGGAAAGTTGACATTTTAAATCAAGATCTGCTGCTAACTGGCTAAGGGAAGTTTGAGTAGAAAGGTTTCTAATGTGAAATTCTCAAGTGCTAAACAATGGACTTTAGAATTATTTACAACAAATTTGAATTTGCTATTACTTACAATGCTCTGCCCAACCAATGGCTCATTTTTCAGCAGCCCATAAATCCTGAGCTACTTAACTTTCTTTTTCCTATGAGCTTCTCAACAAGCCCTAGCGCTGAGGAGAAAGCAGCTAAGAAAGTTCCAGGCTCATGGACCACCTTCAAATACCACTGTGGGGAAGTGCAATTCTCCCCATGTTTGCCACAAATAAGGGAGAATCTAAACCAAGAAAGCAACATCGATCCTAAATGTCAACATCAACAAAGACAACAATTAACACCCCATCTACCTCCCCTCCAAAAAAAGAGCCAATAAACATTAAGAACAAGTAGCAGACCTCGACTTCACAGATGCAGACTGTCAAGATTTGGGGAATTTAAGTGAAATGTTCTAGTTTTCCCAAGATCCAATTGCATTTTCTTTCCCCCAAACCACTCTGACGCTAAAACAAAGAACAAGAAATTCTAGAGAATTCTCTTTCCCATCTGTAAAATTAGAATAATCAGCACACGACAGATCACTTTCATCTATCTCAGCAGAAATAAGAGCTTTATTAAGAGAACATTAAAAAAAAACAAGGGCAATACTTATACTCACCACACACAAAGCCATCTGGGCTAATGGCAAAAATACTTCTTCCTTTTAGCAGCTGAGGGTGGGCACAACTGGCATTCACAAAGCTCTGAAAGTTGTTCTCTGCCACCCACTGTGGGAGCCATTTTAGTTGGCAATCACACAAAAGGCTTGATGTATTCAAATGCCTGAGGAGGGCAATTACATTCAATTTATTTTGTATGAAATGCAGATTTCCACAAGTAAACTAAAGTAAATATTAACAAAGCAATGAGTTTAGAAATTGTCATACAGGGGCTGGGGATATAGCTCAGTGGAATAAGCGCTTGCCTAACAAGCGCAGGGTCCTGAGTTCGATCCCCAGTACCGCAAAAAAAAAAAAAAAAAAAGAAATTGTCATACATATCCCAGAGTTCATTTTAAATGTAAGAAACGTACCTAGAATATTTTTTTTTTTTAAAGTGACTGTTGCTGTTCTTGTCTTACTGGGGCAGAAGGGCTAATATATCAAAATACCTGACTACTAAAATATTGCTACTACATCTAGGCACATTACTATACTGTGACCTCACAAATTCAAGTTGCAAATTCAAAGCAGAAAGAAACACTGCACGGTGCAACAAAGGGAAAAAACAACCAATTTGCGTTCTGGTATAAAAACTAAGTAAAGTTAAGATGTGCTAGGCACATTTTATAGACATCTAATCTAGAATGACACAGTCTGTGACAGTTTTCTATCCTTATTTGAAACTCTTGGAAGGAAAAGAAAAGCTTACAGTTGTTGAAGCTTCTTCATCTGTGCAAAGGCGTTGCCTTGTAAAGACATAATGGCGTTGTCACTCAGGTCTCTGAAAAACAGCCAAGTCAAACTCTTCAGAGAACATTGTGTCATTTTGGGTCTTTAGGCAAAGTGTGGGCTGCACTGCCCGTCCCATTCACCAAACAGATGCTCTGAATGCTGAAATGTAGAATGCGGCAGGCGACTCCAGGAAGAATCTCTCACAAAACTTGGGTTGAGGACCCAGGATATTTGCCCCTGAGACAGATTCTGTCGAGGGTCACTTTTTGTTACTTCTTAGCGGTTACTTGCCCTCCAAGGGCCCAACTTGTTCTGCTATATTGTTTTAGTATATCTTTCATTATTCAAATTAGTAACTACTACTTAACTTTTAAATACACAAATAGAATTCCTCATACTTATGTGTTTTTAAAACAGCATTCATAGAATACTTTCTATGACATGCACTGTGTTAAATGACATATCATTTATACCTAAAGGAACCCAAAAGAAGATGGCATTGCACATAGGTCAGTTCCAAAGGGGAAAGTAAGAGCTTGCTCAATTCTAAAACCTATGCTTTCAACCACCAGCATAATTCCACTACGCACAACTACTACACACAACCGCCACACAAACCGCTACACACAACACCAAGGAAGTAAGATGTGCAGACAAGACATAATTCTTAAACAATGTACCCAGGACATCTTTTTAGAAAAGAGTATTCTGGGCTGACTTTATTTCTAACCAGCACTTATAAGCAGCTTAAATTAAAATACTACCCACAGTGATTGCTATTGTTTCTTTATAGAGGACAAAATATACAAAAGGGATTTTTGAACTAGACAAGCAGCAACAGGAGACAAAGAAAGATGATGCCAGATATGGGTAGGGAAAGAAGGTAGGTGAATGAAGGAAGGTTAAAGACAAATGAAACAGAGGTTCATAGTCCACTGATTGACTAATTCCACTTTCCCAGAAATGCAATGGGCCAGGTGACAAACCCTCTGGCTAGTTTTCTTTTGAAAATAATCTGTTTCAGTAAGTACAGCAATACAAGCCCGCCCTTCCGAAATAGCTTTGCAGAATCACTCTATAACAATTTTCCCTGCTGCACTGTCAGGTCTGGGAATCCAAATCTCCCTCACACTAACTGGTGCAGTCAGAAGATGACTATGGGGTGATTTTCAGACAACACCCAAATCTTCACTCTTAATACAAAGTCCAAAGGAGCGATCAGCCCATATGTGTATTTTACATGATAACTTCTCTTGTCCAAGTTAATAGCTATGAAAACTTCTGGCCACAAGCATTCCTTCAGAGTCCAAGTAGACACATAGATTACTTTCTAATTTTACTATACAAACATAAAACATATCCTGGTGGTTTGTTGATTCTGCCAGTCCAAACACAGTGTCCAGGCAAGTTTGGGCGCCCCCTGATGTCAGCTAGCTTTCCTCTCTCACAGGGTGAAAATCCTGAACCCCTAAGTCTCATGTCAGATACATGAGCCAGGCGTTCCTGAGTAGGAGCAGGGATTGGTCTGGCAGGAAGGAGCTATAGTGACGCAGAGGCTCCATGAAGACAGAGGCAGCTCTGCCTGGAGTCCTGTTTCTGCCAGGTTGATGGGCCACTGACCAAGGAGGATGATGGTGGTGGTGGTGGTGGTCGTAGTGGAGTTGTGCATTTTGTATTAAGCATCAGAAACAAAAATTCTCGGTGTAGTATGTAAACCCTCCAATACCATTCTCACGGATTGTGAGGAGTTAGTTGTCTTTTTGATCTTTAGCATCTAAGTGATTTTAACTGTTCAGTGGATTCAAGGACCCTTCAGAACCTCCACTTAAGTTAAAAATAAAAATAATACTACCTTCTGAATAGCATTCGACTATGGATCAAATGAGAAGTACCTAGCCCACTGACTCCAGCTCTAAAATGGCTACAGTCTCCCTGGGATTCAGGAGGCAGCACATGGATTGATTATGAGTAGCAAATTTCAGCATCTAACTCAGACTCTATATTATGGGTATTTGTGAACACATTTTTAAATGATGGCACAATGTCTAACGTAATAAATTCACAATATGAGGTAAGCTTTTTAAAAAAATTAAATATGTCAGTACTTGGTAAGAAGAAAATCTAATAATGAATTATAGATATTTACTTAAATGCATAAGTAAACATATACAGATAAACTTCCATACAGGTAGCCAGATAGAGAGTAAATAGGCAGATAGGTGGATAGATACACAGATGCAAAGATAGATGGCTGGCAGATGTGCAGGTATATTTTATGGTACAACCACGTGAACGCTAACAAAATTACATTTCAGCTTGTTTTATCTCTCATGGCACGTCACTAAATATCCATCTCAGACTACCTCTAGGGTAACAAATTCCAGCTACTCACAGATGTTCTAATGCATCCAAACCAGTGAAGGCTTTTTTGGTAATAGATCGAATCCTGTTTCCCTGGAGTGTTCTAGGGAGGAAGAGAAAAAGCAACCATAAAATACCAGAACAGTTAATTTAAAAGAAGCCATTTTGGAGGGTGGAACACTTATAAAAAGCATTGCTTTTAAATTATCTGTGAACAATCCCGCTCTCTCCAATTTGACAATACGTGTTGTAAAACTGTGTCCATGCCATCTACTTTTAATAATACAATTTAACATGGTTTTCAAAGACTTTCACAGAAAACTTGGCAAAAATGGTACGTGTGAGTTGCTGTCATTAAAGCACTGTTCTTCAAAGTCTTTTTAGGAACAGAATGATAACGGTGTTTCAAGGAGAGTTTTTCCAACATAGCAAGTATTAGTGGAGGTTTGCTCTTACTGCTCCTCATCTTAGGATGCCTTCAGCATCAGCTTAAAATGTAACATGGCCATCCACAAAGCGCTTTTAGAGCTAAACAGGAAATGCTTTCATCTTACATTCTTGGAGCCTACTGCAGCATTATTGATGGACACTGGATCACTTCACTGCAAAGTGCCTAGCACGCAATGCTGAGGGTTTCAACATGTTGAAGTTTGGGAGGGCGTTCACGTGAACACAGTGGTAATCCCCAAAATCCAAGCACTCAAAATAACTTAAAGATCTTATTTAATTAAAATAAACGTATTTACACCAAGTGAAATGTTCACTTTTCTTCCTTGTATCCAAGAAGAAAAGCCAATTCATGCACATGTGTCTTCTACAACAACGCTCATTTAGGGGAAACGATGAAGGATGGCAACGGGATTGATTACACGCCTACTTCCCATCTCCTTTTAATGTCAGTTTACATATGGAGTTGACTCTGCTTCTGATGATGGCTTTAAGTCAAAGAGTGAGCCCAGCTTTAAGGGAAATGATACTCACAGGCGTGTCAACTTGTCAAGTCCAGAGAAAGCGCCATTCATGTCTTCAATAGTCCACGAAATTTCATTGTTTTTCAGATCTCTAAGGTAAAAAAAAAAAAAAAGCACTCTTTCAGAGATACGGTTCGGAAACCTAAGATCAGCACGTAGGTGGCACATCATCTGCAATAAACTCCCCCCCCATCTCCACGCCTTTCAAAGTACAGGAATAAGCTCTTACGTTCCTACCGTCCCTCTAGCACTGCTCTCTTCCCTTAAGAGCATTTGGAGTTTTTGCCTCACAGCAGGACAGTTGATTCTAGCCCTGTTAATTCTTCTATCATGATGACTAAATTCTGAAGACTTCAACAGTTTGAAAAATACATTAAACTCTAAAACCACGGTTCCAACCTCCCAAGTAAAGGGTTTGCTAAAGCGTACAGCATGCCTCTCACTTACATACTGCTTGCAACAGGTCATAGAACGCGTATCTCTGACAGTGCAAAGAAAGCAAAAGACCACTGCACAGTTAATTCAACTTGCTTCTCTCACTCAGGACAGAGATCAGGTTGTGAGTATCACTGCCTGATAAACGGATCTTCCTTCACTGCCTTTTGTATATCTTTTTGCTGTAGCTGTGTTTTAATCCGTACTTTACAAAGAAAAATTAGTGGATTTAAAATTGTTTCCGTCTAAGCAGTTACTGACTTCCTGGAGATCCTGAGAAAGCCAGGAAGGATAATCATCCAGACAATCCGATCACTGTCTTTTTTTAATCCCTTTAAGAAACACATATGGATGAAATGGATCCATTTTAATCAAACTGTTCTGGGAAAGATTAAGATGCTACTTTTGAGGCTATACACATTTCCCTGACAACAAAGAAAAGCTGCTGGGAGAAAAGTGGGCACATTTAGGAACCAATTAGGTTCGTATACTAAGAGCAAAATGTGTAACTTACAAAGTCTTTAAACTGGAAAGCCCCCGGAAGGCACAATCAGCAATGTAACTGACTTTGTTGTTCCCGACGTGCAGTGTATTTAGTAAGCTGAGGCCCAGGAAGCTTGAATCCTCTAACCTCGACAACTGGTTGAAAGTTAGGTCCCTGTGAAGAAAAACAGGAATGCAAAAAAGTCTTTTTCCATTCAACACAATGATTTATTTTCAAAAAGCCAGGGAATAAATGGAACCACCATGATCTTTATTTTAGGGTTCTGCCTAAACAATACCCCGGTAAACATTATTTCTAATCTGAGTAATTAAAAAAAAAAATAGCCCAGACTACTTTTGCCAAGGTGTCATGACCTGAAACATCAGAGCAGGCTGCAACTTACCACGACAGAAATATGTGAGGTTGCATTTGGAAAAAAGCGCTCACCTTGGAAACCGTGTTATGAAAATTTCACAGATCAGTGGTAAGAAGCTCATGCTCTGGCATGATCCCTGCTCGTGAATCTTAGGAGAATAAAAGGCAACTCACAGCTCGCTGAGTTTCTGGCAGAACTCCCAGGCATCAGGGCTGATCCTGTTGATGGCATTCTGGCTGAGATGGAGCTCCTGCAGTGTCAGTAAGCCGTAAAGCCAGCCCTTGGTAATCTCTGTTAGGTTGTTATGGTCCAGCTGCCTGTATTCACAATAGGAATCAAAGGCTGGATGTGGAGTTCATTATCTAGTCTCTTCAAAGGGGACGTGTGATTACAACCTACCACACATTCCTATTGTTACTAGATATTTAGCTCTTGTTACATGAAAACATCAGCAAAAGAGTACTATGGAAAGTCTTGCTTAGGAAATGCAGATGGTTATAGATTCTCAATTAGGTTGCCTGAACACTAAATTATAAATAAGATTGTGTATCGTGACATAGGCAGGTAATTTCAAATAAGAGATAGTGAATGTTCCCTGAGCATTCTAGGATCATGCTACCTGAGTAGGAACCATGACAACCCACTTACAAGATTTCCATGTTGCTCAGCCCCCAAAAAGCTCCATCCATCAGTTTTGCTACTCCATTTCTTTGCATTTTCAGAGACTTCAGAGCCCCAAGGCCTTGGAAGGTGAGTCCATCGACATTTCTAATCTTGTTTCTGTTCAGTTCACTACATTGGATGTTACAGTTAAACAGTTAGATTATTTGACAATTAAATTCTAGAAGTAGTAATCAAATGTGCCAGTACTATAGTATATTTAACCTAGTCACTGTTAAATTACTTAGACTATTTTAAACTTTGAAACACTTTTATTGGGAAGAATTTCAACGTGTAGTCAGATGCGGCGGCGCACGCCTGTAACCCCAGCACTCGGGAGGCTGAGGCAGAAGGATCGTAGCAAGTTGGAGAGCTGCCTGGGCTACAAAGTGAGCTCAAGGCCAGCCTGAACTGCACAGTGAGACCCTGTCTCAGGAAAAAAAAATTGAATTTGTTAGCACTCGGTCAATTTCTCTGAAATGTGTGATGTATTTTTGGAGTAACCAAATATTGAAAGTAGACGGCACTTTAATTTCTAAATCATCGAACACTCAGGATAAAAGTAAACAAATCAATATTCGTGTTTACATGAATACCTTCTGCGCTTCTGTTTTAGGCCGAATGCTTTCTTATAGGCGGCAGTTCTCAACCTTGGCTACACACTGGAACCACCTGGGGAGTTTTAAAATTTATGGAAGCCCAGATCCTACCCCCAGAGGTTTTAACGTACTTGGCCTAGGGTGTGGCCTGGGTGCTGAGAGTTTTTAAAGCTCCCCAAGTCTGTGTAATATGCAGCCAAGGCTGAAAAACGCTACTGCAGGAGGCTGTTCACAGGTCATTCCACCATTATTAACAAGACAGTTCTTTACAGCCACTTAAGCTACAGAGCCTCCCCGATCTGCTGGTAGTCTTCTCATAAACCGCAGCTGTTGAGAGCCCCTGTGATTTCCTCAGTATCACAACGGCACCTTTGCATGGGACCCGTTCGATGATAACACTGCTCTAGCTCTTTTTGTCACTATCTAACGTGTCTTGTCAGGCAGCAGCTGGCAGCTCTTTGCAATGAAGAGATTCTGCAGCTCCAGCTCTCAAAGGAAAGGCAGCCACATGCTTATTTCTAAGCCCTTTTTGCCACATGGTGGACTTCAGTACACGGACACCAGGAGTTTGGGGGAGATGATGACACTGGACTCACAGATGCTGCAGCTGGGGCAGCTTAAACATCTTGGGTGGGATTGTTGAGATCCGGTTCCTGTTCAGCTTCAACACCAGGAGAGTATTGGCCAAGTTGTCAAAGCACCCAGGTTCCATGGCTGTGACTCTGTTGCTATTGATATACCTGTGGAAAGTTTGCAGATGAGCTGCTCTGTCTTTGGGGGACGGTGGAAAATTAAAGTGCATGCAATCTCTATTATAAAGAATCCCCAGAGACTTAACCAATGGGCACTTAAGATCATTCCTGGGCAGGTTCTTGAGGAGAAATATTGATTAATGGTCACACAGGCAGGCTGGGGGTGTAGTTCAATGGTAGAGCATAGACTCAGTATGTGTGAGGCCCGGGGTTCAATCTCTAACACCAGAAAAAAAAAGAAAATGAGGCACACACACTGCTGCACAAAGGCTGCCTGGGCTATTTGAAAGTTGTTAAAATTTGCAATGGACATACCTACTTTCTGTGCAATTTTGTTATTTAATTAACAGCAAAAGTTTCATCTTGATTATTTTTTAAAAAATTTTTGAGCATTTGTTTTTGAAGAAGTACTGTTCTACCATAACGTATTTAGGTAAAGAATATCTAATTGTTTGTAATCCAGAAATGTCAAGGAAGAATACAAAAATTTTAAAAAAGAATGAAGTGAAGATTTGGATTATTTAGGATTGTAGCAAATCTTGAGTCAAAATGACAACTCTATTTTTGATTCATCAGCAGTGAAACAGGCAGAGTTATATCTTAAAGTTCTCTTTTCTTTTCATTGTAACATGATAATTTCATTAGAGGTGAAAATTGCTAGTAAAGAAAACTTCACTTACAGATATTTGAGCTGAAGGGGTGGAAACGGGGTTTTAAGCTCAGAAATGCTATTGCCGCTCAGGTCCAAAGTTTCAAGGGATTGAAACTGTTTCAGATGTTCTGGTAATATCTCAGCAATCCTGTTCCCAGCCCTGAAATTAGAAGGTATCACAGATGACAGGTTTTATGTTACAGCAAACTGAAAGGAGAAAAATATTTTTTATTTATAACTTGTTGTTCAGAAATATGAAACACTGATCTAAATAGTACTTTTAAAAGTTAAACACCAATACCAAGGCTACTTTTATATATTTATTGATACACTATTAGAATATATAAAAACCATTCCTATGCAAATCTGAGATATAATTTAGAAGTGACTATTAACATTCTATGTACTTAAAACCAACTGATAGATTTTAATGCTATTTGCTTAGTTCTTTTTAATAAATGGTAAGTGCAATGTCTCAAAGCAAGTAGGCATATCGTGTACTAATTATAATTCCCTACTTCTCTTGATTCCTACTCTAGTTCTTCTCTTGAAAAGCATCCACACCACA
Source organism: Dinomys branickii (assembly GCA_004027595.1). Lineage (NCBI taxonomy): Eukaryota > Metazoa > Chordata > Mammalia > Rodentia > Dinomyidae > Dinomys > Dinomys branickii. The sequence continues at coordinate 190,230 of PVLD010000592.1, read as the reverse complement.
GGTGCCCATGAACTTCAAATACTCATCCATCAGACTGGGCTTTTTTAGAGCCATGCTACAGAGAGATCACTTTTGTTTTAGCAAGAGTAATATTCAGTGCCTTACCAGAGGCTTCTGTACCAGTCATAAAATTCCAGGGCTTTCAATAGTTTAGAAGTATTACCCAAGAGTACACCAGCCTAAGTAATCCCTGGGTACAGCGCGATTAAGACATGTGGACATTAACCATCCTAAACTACATGACAGTTACTAGCACATGTGGCTCTTTAAAATGTAAAGTAATTGTTAGAATTCAGTTCTGTAATTATAGCACTCCCATTTCAAGAGCTCAACAGCCTGTTATACCTGGTAGCTCTCAAATGGAGCAGAGCACATACAGAATATTTCCATGGTCATGGACAGGACTACCGGTGAGTATTGCTGGGCTTAGGAGGTAGGTGTGGGGCAGGAAATCAAAAGAAGCCAGTTTACAACTCTTAACAGGTCTGCCATACTGTAGCTCCCCAGGGGAAATTCAGCATTCAGTGATAGTTTCATTAGAAAACAGTGATCAAACAGATGCGCAAGCCAACTCAATTGTCATATTGGATCAAATATCTTGGTATTTTAGACCATCATTTGGAGGGGAAGTAACACATCAAAGTAGAAAAGCTGGGAAGGTATCAGATCTCACCTACAAATCATAAAAAGGTCATCTCTTTCCATCCCGAGGAACAATGAGACAACCTGGATGTTACAAGGAGAACTCTCTCCTATAAAAGTCACATGTTTGTGCTTCTGTAGTAAGCAGCTGTTTTTACTTAGTGAGAGAACTTAGAAAATATTTCTCATGTATATTTCTGTTAGCCTCAGAATACATCTCATGTGTGCATCTCTCTTACTAAAATCTGGATTTCTATAGATCTTTGAGTGTATTAAGATCTTTGGCATAGGTCTCTCACTGCATCGGGGGTTCTTGAGTTAGGTGCACCTCAGACATAGTCACAGAATCCTACACTGTATTCTTTTTTTTTTTTTTTCCTACACTGTATTCTTAACAGCATGTGCACAGCTAGGCTTCTGTGCCACACCGCAAGCTTCTTGGGAGCAGGGAGTGTCCCCATCTGCCTTGGAATGTGTGTGACATCTAGTAACGCTGCATACATTTTAGGCACTGAGCCCTACACTCGTCATGTATTATGCCATTTAATCATAAAGTAAATTCTCTGGTATACATATGATAGATACTTTTAACATTAAGAAACTGGGGCTTGTCACATAACAAGTCTAAGCACTTCTGAGCCATTTCACAGAGTTAAGCCTGGCTTGGTATCAAACCAATCACTGAAGGCTTTGTTTCACTGAATATGGAGTATCAGAGAAACCTTGATAATTACATTCTTACTGGAGATGTACTGCCAAGAGGTCTGCTACTTCTCACCTTGCAAAAATGCTGAAGTTCTGGTCTCAGACTGATGAGGAACCTACTCTGGCTTGTTGAACACTCAGTGTGCCAACACTTAAGAATCTCCCAGAGCAAGTCTCCTCCCAATCAGTGCTTGCACCCTACATGGGTAAGAGAGGGCCTCAGGAGTTTGTGTGTGCTCAGCACCCGCGAGAGTTGGCAGGTTTACTTCCTCAATCTGTGCAAATGGCAGGTGCTGTCTTCCTCCACAAGAAAGAACAGCAGTCAGGAGAAAATGAGCCTCACAATCTATATTTAAAAATACTCATAAAACTACTCAAAATAGTGTTCATACTCACTGTATATTATCTATAAGAACTCCAGGGATATTTTTTCTTATCTTTCAAGTCCAAGTCATCAGATAATCTAACATAATTTTTAAAAATAATCCTGTTCTAGGTAACAAAGCATACACAGTGTATACCTTAAGAGCCGTATTTTGTGATAACAGTCAACACATTAAAGGAAAATGACAGGCAGTCCTCTTTACCAGCCATAAGTTATCAAACTCTTCATGCTCCTGTAAAGTCTTACAGGGTTTGTTTACATTCAAGTCAGCCATGACCTCTGATTGCGAGCATTTCCCACATCTGGATTTGCCAGTGTATAAACTCCTTGATCTAGCTGTGAGGTACAGGGTAATGCAAGTGAGACAATTAGTCAATTTCTAGGTCCCGGAGATGGATTCAGTCCAAGAGACAAGCCACAAGGCCTTAGGGTCAGGGTGCGTGGATTAAACAAAACCACACTGGGGGGTGGGCAGGTCAAAAATGTTCTCTTAAATACATAAGCCAACGTTCGTGTTTACTAGGATGTCCTCCCACAAACTGAAGTAGCCTCAAGTGTCCAAATAACCCTTCTCCAGGAGCCATCCTAACCCCAGTCACATCTTCCCCCAAATTCCGCATCAGGTGTTGGCTCTCAGGCTGGCTCTGGCAAGCACAGCTTCTCTTACACAGCACTTAACAATAGCAACAACAAAATCCTCAGGTCTAGATTTCTGCCATAAATAGAGCAAATTACTTTTTCAGAAGAGGGAGTAGCACAGGTGTCTGTTACGCTGGTCAAGTAAGGCTACAAGTTAGATAACAGACCATACGATCTTTGGTTTATATATTCCTTTGTTTATAAGGTAATTATGAACAAAGTATTAAAACTGCCAATTACTTGACTGATGAATCAACTTTTCCTTGCAGTAAAAGTTTGCTCCAGCCAAAGCCAGCAATTTCCTGAACTGCACACCTCCTAAATTGCAGTGGGAAAGCGTTCGGTTATACATGCAGCATGTACAGTGTGGTCTTTGTCGGCTCTGCTGCCCAGCACAAAAATCCCTCACAACTGGCAGGAGAATAGCCCCTGTATCACAAAAATTCAAATTTGTCCTCAAGGAACAGAATTAAATCCAAATGGCGATTTCTTATTAGCTCTTTGCCTAACTGGGAATCACCACCTGGTACATACCAGGTGAAAACAAAAAACAAAAGCAAAAACAAAACAACTTGCTTTATATTATGAGAGGAGTTGCAACCACATTTTAAAACCTAGACTATAAATCCCTTTTAGCATCTGAAACTCTCAAACTACATGTATTTCGGAGAGTGGATCACAAAGAGCTGTTTCTAGAAGACAAAGATTCAATTCAGTCCCAGCTTTCATTTTTCTCCATAGATGGACAATTGCCAAAACATATCAGAACATGAAAAGGCACTGCAGTGAACATTTTGGCAAGAAATGTGAAAGAGTTGAATAAAAACAGCTGTGCGAATATCTTTTTCCATTAATTATTGGAAATGCTAGATTTCCATTGTTGAAAAATTACAGTATGATTTGGGACATATCAGAAGGCCTCATGGAAATCCATCTGAGAGTCTGAGTGTTTTGTCTATGTTAATGGTACAGGGAGTTCTATGGTCAAATCATTGCTGAGGTGAAGTATAATTAGTCCTTTGTGGACCAGCAGACTTGAGGGCACAGTTAGTGGGAAGTACACACAGTTCTTTTGGGCTCTTAAGAGGCCACAGGAGAAAAAGAAGCCCCATGCATGTTGGCCTTCACTTCTGAGGTCTGACAATCACGCTTCATTTTGGTGCTAATTTCACCTTGCAGCCAACTTTACCAAAATGGTTTAAAGTGTAAAGACAAACACAGCTTACCATTTTCTTTTGATGATGTTTACTCAGAGCGCAGGAGAGAGATCCAACCATGAATAAGATGGAGATGCCCTTGACCTCAGGGAGCCTGAAGTCTTGTGGGGGCAAGAGCCAATCAACGAGAGAGAGGTCAACGGTGTGGTAAGTACTACGAGAAGGAAGGAAGAAACAGCAGAGGAAGTTGAAAGGGCAGATGCCAGAGAGGAATGGGAGGAGCACAGGTGAGAAAGAAAAACTCCCCACAGGAAGGACGACCACACTCAGGCCTGGGGGACAAGGAAGAGGGAAGAGGAGTGTTGCCCGGGCAAAAGAAACACAAAGGCTCAGGCAAGGGAGGGCAGAGCAAGACTTGCTCCCCTTGAGGCCCTGAAAGAATACTGCCTGGATGGCTGTGGTGTGGAAAGCACGAATAGAGATGAGAGGAAGACAAAACTCAAGAGTAAGGTGGCCACGAGGAGATTAGGTCAGAGACCTGGAAGCCCTGTTAGTCATTTGACTTTTACCTCAAGATCCTTGGTGTAGAGGGGGCCAGCGGATTTCAAATGGCAGGTAGCAACGTTACACGTGCACTATACAATGGCTGCTCTGGCAGCAGGCGGGGGAAGACTACAGGGAAGACGAGCACAGGCCCAAAGCACAGGTGAGAGGCTCTGAATTAGATGCAGGGCACAGACGTTGGTTTGGTGTCCTCAGGGGGATGACCTGTCTAGACGCCAGCTGAGGGGGTGGAACGCCCTTCTTCCTCCAGTTTCCAGAGCACAGGCTGAGCTTTTCGCCGGCCCTGACTACAAGCCAGGTTTCTAGATCTACAGCTTCTGACCCTTGGGACCTAAGTCAGCTCTAGCGGAGTTCCCACTTGCTTTCCTCATTATCACTGTGCTTTTGTGTCTGGGATATGGGAGGTCTTCCAAGGCACAGAGTACAGGCTAGGGTCTCTTCTTGCTCAGGAATAAGATGCTCCTAACCAGAAGAGCCCAATAGTGGCCTTTGATCCTGTCCCTCAGTCACTAGGAAAGTGGGTCTGTTATCCTCAAGTGTTAGAAATGTTCTTGTATGTTCTGATACACTATCTGGAACACAGGCTCTGAAGATCGAACTGGCCTAAATTATTAACAATTAAATATGACTGATAAGGTACCACTTCGTGTGATGGCGATATTTCTGATTTACTGTGATGGTCAGAAAGCCCCAGTGTCTCAAGAGCATTCATGTACTCTTATGTGGATACAAATGGTGCTGGTTTATTTCTAGAGTCTAAAAAGAAAACCACAGGATGGAACAGTCTTTGTTTGTGAGGAATCAGAGTATCAGGTATTCCCACAAAGGAATTCCTGAACCAAACAAGATCTTGATGAATAAGAAAATTCTGTCAGTAGTTTCAACTGTCTCCTACCTATTACACCAGATGACACAGGCAGCTCATGGCCTTGCAGTTGTGAGGTGTAAACAGGCGTACTCTTGGCTATGTAGATAAAGGATATGAACGCAGCATTTTCCTATTAGAGAGCTATGTCCACTGAACTTAATTTGAAACTACTTTTGTGTCCGCAACGTCCTCTCTTCTCAGCATGCGTCACTCCAACCATACCCCTTATGTCCAGTTCAGTGACTGCAACCAACAATTGCTGCCTTTGCACACAAACAAACATCGAGCATTATAACTCTATCGACTGTTAGTGTCTGGCCTGGTCCCAGGAAATGCTGATTGCTATATGTAACTTGCAAGCAACTAGCTTAGCACTATCTATAAAGAAATTGCAAGTTGTAAAAGACAACAATACGTTTTGCAAACACATGAAAGGTGGCTTATTTTCAGCAAGGCCACTATCCCTCCTTCCAGTGAAATGGACAAGTTTCTTTGAGCCTCTGTGAAAACTCCTTTGGCTGGGAGAACTAGGAGTCTTTAATACCAGGCTGCTTTTGACAGAGAGATTTGGCAAGCAACAAACCTCTCCCACACAGATAAAAATAAACCGTCTTTGCTCATCTCTTTTCTAAAAAGATAATTAAGTACTTCATTAGAAGAACACATGCTTAGACTGGTCCACCAGTACTGTGGCATCAAAGAATAAAGCCAACTGAGGAAGCTCCTCCACACAGATGGATTTTTGATTAAGAACTAGTGATATTAACTGGCAAAGAGGCCATAGTACAAGGAGCGAAGAATCAGTTCTGTAACTCTGATTCTTCCACTTTTTGATACTTACATGGGCTTGATGAATAGGAAAAAGAGATTTACACAACTGATTATTTCCCCAAGTGTATACACATCTGTTCATCTTTGAAAGAGTACTGCCCTATAGGTAGGGCCTGTACCTGGTGTGGGGTCATACAATATCAGGGAACAAATTCAAAGCATCTTGTTTAAAAGTAAAAAAAGCAAAAGAAAAGAAAGAAAAAAACGTGTATATATGGTTGCATAATCTGAGTGCCTTGCTATAAAAATGGCTAAAATTGCCCATGCTTAGAACAATTGACAGTACACAAATATATGCCATATTTACTTTATGGTTTATGGTACTTGTAGCATAAATATTAGCTTAATTTTTCCCTTTGCCTTCAACCTTATTCTGAAAACCCTTCTATCCCCTGCTAAATCTATACGAATAGAGAAGAGACACCAGGCAGGTGATGTTAAGTGCTAGAAAGAAGCTGTTTATATTTATAACTGCTTTTCCTTTCATGTTTTTCATTTAGCACTTAGGCAACTTTCAGCCAAAGAAAAAAGAGATGGTGTGGCTCAGAACTCTGTTTCACTGTGTTGTCTCTATCAACCTAGAGCCTGAACTCTAGCCTACGGAAGCCAGGAGGGGAAAAAAACAAATAAGTAAGGAAGAGAAGGAGGAAAAGTGACTAGACAGGAATGGAAACACATGCTGGATCTTGCCGCTCCCATCATGAAAATTCACTTGTAACTTTATTGTTTTGTCTGCCCCCACAGCAAACTTCTCTCAGCAGGGAGAAGTCATTTGGTACAAGCTGTGCCTGATACTGCAAAACAGCAGTCAGAATGGCTGGTTTAAAGTTGTGGAAGGGAATGAGCAAAGGATGTAGACTCCACAGAAACACTGCTAAGACCGGAATTTCTATGGCAAGCCATACTGCAAAGGCACTTCAAGGGAATGGGGGTCAATTCTGTGGGCTTCAAAAAATGACACTGGAAAAAAATTGCCCAGTGGGTCACTCACTATGTCAATTCTACAATTGTTACCTTGCGGGAAACATTTTTATAAAACTGCTTTCTGTCTGTGGAAAGGCAGGAACAGAAAATTTCACTTTATGTATTAATTTAGATTGAACAGTCCATTCATTGATCCATCCAACAATCCTACACTGAGTACCTACCAGGCCCCAGACACTGCCACATGCCAGGGACATCATGGGGACAAAAACAGACATGATCTCATTTTTGAAGTTTTGTTTTCAGTGGGAGAAAAACATTAAAGAATTGCATGGATAGAACTGAAAAATGATTATTTGTAATATGTAGATTATTATAACAAGGGAGATACAAAAGCAAACCTAAGTTTGATTACAAAGGCGAAGGGGGCAGAGAGTCCTCTAAACAGGGAAAATGAAGATCCAGGCTGCTCCCGCCTGTCGCTGGAACTGAGAAGGGATCCAAGGAAGATCTAGTGCAAAGGAGAAAGACACAGAACACCGTGTGTCTCGAGAAAGATTTTGCTCTTGACCTAAGAGCAGCGGGGAACCACTGAAGGGTCTATACAGCCATCCTTCTTCTAAACTGAGAATTCAAAAACCTAGTAAGTTTGCATTCTGGGGAGAGAACAGTTCATGACTTAACGTGAAGATAAACTTATGGAGTGCTTGTCACAAACACAGCTCTGTGTACAGTAAACTGTCTTTTATGTGTAAGTCATGTGTAAACACTTTATAATCCAATAAAGAATGGCACTTATCATGTTAAGATGTTTGTGTATTCTGTAAGATTTGTGCTCCGTGGGCTTATGTCCATCAGGGACAACAGTATCAGGTTTATGTGCACTGGGGAAATGTCTAACGAAAAGCTCTTTACCTGCAAAGGAGACACCAGCCCATTTATCTGCAACAGGACAGCATGCACTCTGAGCCAAATTTCACAGCTATGGTGGTCAAACGCGGTGATTCCTCTACACCCAGATGTGGGAAAGGATGGGATATGGTTGGTGTCCACTTAATCAAAACAGAGCTCTTTGAGTCTCTAGAAACTTAAGTTCTAATTATGGCTTCATAAAATTGTTTCCCAAGTTCCCTAGCTAATACGACGAACTGGTGACCTCTTTCTGTTAAAACAACTGCTTAGATTTTACTACCTAGTACAAAATTAGTAAGATATATAATTATGAGAAAAAGTTGTAATACTTGCCGCCCCTATAGGCTACATGGTCTGAACATTGAACCTATTAAAATAATACTGTTTTTAAAGTTATAAATTTAGTCTGATGAATTATTTACATGAAGTCAGTGCCATACAACCACTCAACAGTTTTTTAAATCAGTGTCTTCTACACTGATCTCTTTAATAGTCCAAGTTTCAGAATGTAATGAGAAATATATGCTTATAGATGAAATTCCTACTTAAAATGGTGCTATAGGGCTGGGGATATAGCTCAGTGGAATAAGTGCCTGCCTGGCAAGCACAAGGTCCTGAGTTCAATCCCCAGTACTGCAAAAAAAAAAAAAAAAAAAAAAAAATGGTGCTGTATTCAGTATATAGATAATATAGTCAATTAACGATGGGGTTACATGCTGACAAACATGTCATAAGTTGAAAATGCAGTTCATGTGCCTCACCTACCTACTCTGTGCCCAGAGCACTTACATGAGCCTACAGATGGACACAATCATCTAACACAAAGCCTATTTTATGATAAAGTCCTGAGTATCTCATGTAGCTTTTACTCTACTGCACTGGAAGTGAAAAACGAAATTGTAGGAGTCTACTTAATGAACTATCCTAAAATCAAAACACCAAAAAATCCCAAGGTGAGCCATCCAAAGTCAGAAGCGGTTTGATTGCAAACTCATTTCTGATCCTTTGTTCAGCTGTTCCTTATTCACTGTCCAGAAGTCAGTGCTCATATGACTTTCATCCCATGGCCGATTCCCTTCCATGGGAAAAAAGAGGTATGGCCCTAATACACCCCAGGGCACAGAGAACTGAAAACTCCAGCTATGTACAGATCAGTATCCAGCAAGTCCTAGTTGTTAATTCTCAAAGCCACACTGTGGCATTTGAAATCGGACATTGGAAGGGACTATCTGAAGAAAGAGAAGAAAAGCAGATTCCATGCTAAACTGTGTCATTTCATCTCCCCTCAAGTGAAAAAAAAGTTCAACAACTCCCTCAAACCTGCCAACCACCCTATATGGCAGAAGCTTCATCAGCTAATGGTACCAATTTACATGTTCTCCTCTCTTTTCCTGACCAGTCTTGGGCTTACCTTTTATCCCCTGTAAAAACTGCACACTGGCTTGGCCCAGGACACCCTACATCTGTCAGTTCCCCGTCTTCCCTGCTATTCAGAGTTCTTAGCAAGCGAACACAGGCCAAGTCCTATCGTCTTCATTTTCTGACATTTAGCACAAACTAGATGTGGCTGATGGGCACACGGGCAGCTCAAAATTCACCTTATAGGTAAGACGCACAGCCTCCAGGCTAGACATTATTCAGTTGCTATCACATCATAAATGTGTGCTCACCTTCTTCTTCAATCATTTGAAAAAAGCAATTTTCCTGTTCATCTATTCACTCTAAATGCAGAGGCCTTTCTCCCTCTCTCATCTGCTGCTGCCAGGACAGTTTTTGAGTCCTGACTTCATCCTGGGACTCTCCTGTTCAAGAATCCACTTTGGCCCACTGCCCTGAGCCTTTGCTCAAGGCCAGCCCACCATGCTGCAACTGTGAGCAGCTGTGGCTGTTCACGCTCCCCGGAGCCCTTTCATGTACGGGACGCCATTTGATCCTCCGCCGGAACCAGAGGAGATAGGTGGGCAGACTCCCAGACTGTTGGTACAGATAAACAAAGAAGAGTTAATTAAGTCTGCTGAGGGTCAGACAGGTCATTAGTGTGAGACAAGACAAAAACCTGCGTGTCCAATTCCCAGCTCAGATCGCTGCTCCAGCAGAAAGACCCACAGTGGCTCTTGTCCACTCACTGAGATTCTGAACGAGTGCCTTCTGTGTGCTATCTAAGTCTTATGACAGCTCAGAGCCTGCAACGAGATGCCACAGAGAGTCTTAGAGGCCAGATGCTGCACTCCACCCTTCCAGGAATTGTACGTAACTACGGTTCATGCCACACAAACTGCCAGTGGTTCCCACCACCACTATTGTTCTGTGTACTGTGTAAGTGGCCTAAGAGCCCAGTGGAAAGGGCAGGGTGCACACTTTCCTGCAGCCCTGAAATGAATCCAGTACGAGAACATATGATGGTGTGGTCCCGATCTCACACTTGTTCCGTTCCAAGGCCAGCAGACAGGGAAAACCATCTATTGTCAATATACCCCAGCAGGTCCTTACAACCCAGTAAAGGAGTTTTGGCAGTGGCTCCCTCCGCCTATGAATGTAACATGGCTCTTTTCCTTCAGGATGGGGACAGATTAATTTTCTGGGGAGGTGTATGTCTACTGACACTGTGTTTTACATCTTGAATGTTTAGTTCAAGTCCTGGTGAAGGCATTCAGGAGTGTGAAAGGCACAGGGGCTGCGACAAATCTGCATTTCTGAGCACCAGATTCAGCCTTGGTGAGCTGAGACTTTCAAATTTACAAAGGCGAATGAGAAAGGCGGCTTTGATTTCTCCCCTACTGTGTATTCCACGGGAGGCTCTCTCCAGCTAGTGTGGAGAGCTGCATCCTTGACCTACTTAAAACACTTCTCTTTTTTCTTCTAATTAGTGTTATTGCTGTTTTTGTAATTTATTATTATTATTTTCCCAAGCATGCAGAGGTGAACAGTGTCTCCACTCTAAACCTTTAGCCAGAGGTTCAGATGGAGGATGCGGGATGAGATCTGTCTGGGTTATTCTAAGTGCATATAGCCGTTCCACAAAATCTCCTTCATTCATACAAGTTAATGAAGCATTAACTATATAGCATAGACTTGCATTAAGTGCTAGAGGATAGTCACGCACAGAAGCTTCAAAATACAGAAAAGTGCAAACTGAATCATTTTCTGACAGGGCACGAGTTGGACACACAAGGCAAGGGAAGCCTGGATGGGGCAAAGCAGGCTCGCTGGAGATGATCCGAGGCTCAGATACAGAGTCAGGGTCTAATCACCGTCCCATAAGCCCCTCCCTGAATTCGCTTTTGAACTATGAAGTCCCACTGCGACCCACACACTCCTCACACTTCCCTTCCTGCCTTACTTGCTTCCCCAGCGCTCACCTATTCTGACATCTCATTCTTTTTTATTGTTGTTTCTTTGTGGGTTTTTTTTTTCTTTTTGGTCTTTCTCCTTTCGCAAAAAGATCAGCTGTGCAAGGGTGGCGATCACTGATGCGGAACTATCCCCAGGACACAGCAGGACTTGCTCAATACGTACTCATCTTCACTGACCGACATACAGGACAAGAACCAGAGCTCTGCAGTCCCTCTGTCCTCCTCTCTGTCCTCCTCTCCGTCCTCCTCTCTGTCCCTTCACAGACTTTTTCATGAACTGAAGTCACCTTTCCTTCTAGAGTCTGTTTACTTAACTTTTGTTTTCTTCTAGAAATGGAAACTTTATATAAGAAGAAATTTGTCTGTCTTTTCACTACTGTTTTTCACTTAAAGCAGAGATTAGCACGTAACAGGTGTTTAAAACATTGTGGTTGAAAGAGTCATCACAACCATCACCACCATCACCGTCCTAGCTCACATTCAGTGAGCACTCAGTGTATGCCAGATGCCTGTGCTCGTGATCTCCCTCCAGGTCCCCACAAAATCATGGGGGGTAGACAATGTTGTTATTCCCCTGTACAGCTGAGGAAACACAGATAGAAGCACAATAATTCGTCCACGATCAGAAACCTAGCAAAGGCTGGAGACAGAAATTCAATCCCAGGCCACACAACTTGAGCTCTGCTTTATTAAAAATTTTCTCTCTATTTTAGTTACACTGTTTTTATTAACGTGTATTCGTTTTCCAGAATAATGGGTTTTACTGTGGCATTTTCAACATGGGTATAGTATATTCTGATCATATACGACCTCCAATTACCCTCTTCTCTAATCTTCTGATCCCTTTCCTTTTCTCTGTCGCCCTTCTACTTTCATTCGTATTTTTTTCTAGATTCTACATGAGAGGAAACATGTGATTTGTGTCCTTTTTAAGTCTGATTTGTTTCATTTAACATGATACTTTCCAGTTCCTCCATTTTCCTGCCGGTGACATAATGTCACTATTTCTTACCGCTGAAGCACACTCCACTGTAGATACATACTACATTTGTCTATTCACACACTGACATGCACCTCTTCTGATTCCACAACTTGGCTTTTGTAAGCAGTGCCCTGACAAACTTGGGTATCTCTATGGTATATAAAGACTTTCAGTCCTTTGGGTTTATACTGAGAAGCGAGGATTGAGCAGTGGTATAGTGGGTTATATGGTAGTTCCACTTTTAGTTTTTTATGAGCTTACATACTGATTCCCACACTCTCTGTAAATAATTTACATCTCCACTAGCAATGTAAAAAGGGTTCTTTTTTTTTCCTTGAATTATGGCCAGTAGAATTTATTATCAGTAGAATTCTTGATGGTCACCTTTCCAACTATGTTGAGATGGAATCTTGATACAGTTTAGTTTTTGGTGCTGGAGACCAGTTAAACCCAGGGCCTTATACATGCTAAGTACACAATCTACTATGGACTAACCCTTCAGTTTTTCAGTATAGCTTTGATTTGCATTTCTCTCATGTTAAAGAAGGTGAACACTTTTTCATACAACCATTGACCACTGGTATTCTTTTGCAAAGTGTCTGTTCATTTGCCCAGGTGCTAATTACTTTGTTCTTTTGATGTTAAATATTTTGAGTTCTTTATATATTCTAGCTATTAGTCCTCTCTTAGAAAAATAGATGGTAAAGATCTTCCATTCTGTAGGATGTCTCTTCACTCTGTCATTTCCTTTATCATGCAGATGCTCTTCCATTTGATGCAGTCTCATTTATCAATTCTCACTATTATCTCTTGAAACTACTGGAATCCTATTCAGGAAGCAGTTGCCCATGGCTATATCTTGAAATGTTTCCTCTGCCATGCTCTCTACTTGTCTCAAAGTTTTAGGTGTTACAGTTAAGTCTTTTATCCATTTATATTGATTTTTATGAAGGTTGAGAGATGGTAATCTATCAGTCTTCTCCAGGTGGGTATCCAGTTTTCCTAGAGCCACTTGTTAAACTGTCTTCTTCTCAACATATGCTTTAGGTATCTTTGTCAAGAATCAGATGAATACAGTGGTGTAAGTTTATTTCTGGATCTTCTGTATCCTATGGTTTACATCTATTTTGAAGCTGATACTATAATGTTCTGTTACAATGGCCATAGAGTATATTTTGAGATCAGGTATCATGAGGCCTTCAGCATTATTCTTTTTACTCAGGATTGCTTTGGTTATGCAGTGTCTTTTGTGCTTCCACATGAATTTTCGGTGTTATTTTCTAGCTCCATGCAGAAAGTTGCTGGTATTTTGATGGGGACTGCACTGAATTTATAGATTGTTCTCAGGAGTGTGGTCAGTTTCACAATACTGTATTAATTCTGCTGATCCATGAACATCGGATGTTTTTCCATATTCTAGGGTTTTCTTCAATTTCTTCTGTTGCTGTTGAGCTCTGCTTTTAATAAAGACTGTATTCTACTGCCACGGAAAGTGCCCTGTAGAATAAGGCCATGATTACCGCTTGCACCCCTCCAGCCAACCTTCTGCCACCTCCAGGCCACTCTCCACACCACAGTGACAAATACTGCATCTGATTACCTCACACTGCTTTAAATCGTTTTGGTGACACTCAACTGGTAGAGCACGTGTTTGGCAGTGCTACCAACAAAGGGAATCAGTACTTATAACAACTCTCTGGAACATACAATGTCATCTCTGAGAAAGTGACAGGCTATGAAGAAAAATGATGGGTTTGCAGATATGCTCTACCTTTAAGATAAGCAAGAAATATGGAAAAAAAGGTTTATTTCATTATGACAGTGACCCTACCAATAACTTCAGAGATATTTATGTAGCAGGTGATCAGAATGGGCAGGGCAGCTATGTTGAAATGAGTACTCCTGGGCCTCATCAAACTCAATTACTTAGAATGTCTAAAAGTGAGGCTGCAGAATCTACATTTTTAACAAGAATGCCAATGCACCTTTGTTGACAGTCACTGACTTAACATTTTCTAACTCTAGGACACCAGACTAGTATGTGTAAATTGGGGGACTCTATATAAACCATGAGCATCAAGACTAATACCAAACCAGCTCTATTTGACAGTCAACAACCCCTCCTTTGTCCAACAATAAAGTTTTAATTTAAATATCCCTAACCCGGGTCACAGGTTTAAAAATGCCTATTATGTGAGCAGGGTCATGCCACATCCCACAGAGCTGAAACTAGCAGATTAGAAATATCAATTTTTTTTGTAGTACCGGAGACTGAGCCAAGATCCTTGGCGCTGGGCTACATCTCTAACATTTTTGAAATTTTTATTTTGAGACAAGATCTTATGAAGTCACTCAGATGCCCCGAGTAGACCCAAATTTAGCAATTCTCTTGCCTGAGTCTTCCAGAATGCTGAGATTACAGGCGAGTATCACTGTGCCTGGCTTAGTTAGCTCAACACTTTTACTACAAGATATGCTGATTTCAAAAATTATTCCGCCTCTTTTCCCAAAAAATAACTATCCTGTTGCAGCTATGAAATTGTGAGAAAAATAAAAATGACAGGACATCCACACAACCAACCACGCTTTCCCCCTAGCATCCTCCTGGTTGCTTTCTGAACTAGTCCTATGCAGGATTTAGGGGAAACTAGTTTTGGTTATATTGGTTACATTCTAAAAGATCCCTTAGAAAGTTAATGAGGGTCCTCAATGAGTAACCAACTAGCATTACAGATCCCTGGTATTTCACCAAGCTTCCCTAAATCTACAGAACTAGTCCCTTACTAGATTCACCTCTGAACAAGAGGTGCATATGACAGGACACCAATCACCTCCTGGCTCCTACAGCTAGAAGAAAGGAAAGTCTTCCTATATGATCTTTTCTGCATCCACCCTCTCTAGCTGGGAGGGGTCCTCTAGCAAAGAAAGTCAACTGCTATGCCTAAGACTCCAATTAAATTTTCCTCGTCTTTAACACAAGTTTTCAAATTATTATTATTTTATATATATATATATATATATATATATATGAAAAATGTCTTCCTCCATACAATGTAAAATCATAATCTTGATAACACAGAGGTCAAAGAGCTCTAGAAGCTAAAATATGACATTTAGTTGTAGTACTGCAGAGAGTTTCTAGTCTGAGTCACGTCATGTGATGGAACAGATTTTGCTCTGAATTTTTAGAATTGTTTATAGCGGAGAACTGATACTTAGCTCTCATTGTCTTCTACATAAAAGAAAGTGTTTCACCCAGCACAGCACAGAAATTTAAGTGCTTTAGAAACCTTGGTTGTGTACTGGAGGCTCCAAAGGAGTCTTAAAGAGAAAACAAAGCACTTGTAGAAAAAAATATCACAAGAGATAATTTTTACAAGATATTTCATAGGTAAGAAAACAATGTTTCATTCTCCATTTTGCATGCATGGGTCCATCATATAAATTACTCTCCACAGAGTTTACGCAGCGTGGCAGGCACTAACTGGACCAATCATTACATAAGAAGAACAAAGCGATCGCTGGTCAGATGTACTGCAGCAGATTAAGCGCAAAACCCATGAGGTCAGTAAGGCAACACCGACGCAGCACTCACTGAAGCAAAACGCGTGAAACAGCAATATGAAGAGTGCGAATTTTGAAGGTTTGTCCCTTTTCAGATGTCATTCTAGCTTTCTATTTACAAGTTATGGCTCTAAAGGGTACAATCGCTGTTATTTATTTCCAAAAGAATTGTCTCATTTCCACACAAATTCTTGTACTTCCACACTAAGCCATGCCAAAGTGCTCCAATGTGCTCTCACCCCTCCCAGGTTACAAAGTGGCACCACAGACCCATCAGCTGTCCAGTGCTCCGTGACCCTCAAGGTGCTCTTGAACATGCTGACAGAATTTGCCAAAACACAGGGCAAGGAAAGCAGGGCAAAGCGGGATTTTAAAAGCGCCCTCTTGGTCAACCAGAGCTGCTACAAATGCTGTAAGACATCAGAACCAGAACTCCATTTAGATTCCAGTATTTTAAGCAATTGTAAAAGACAAAGAAAATGGGTATTAATGCTAGCATGAAAATATCTTTTAAATTTGGTGTTTATTTATCACATACCAACTGCTTTTTTTCTTTCATTCCTTTCTGTTTCTGATCTTTGGAAAAACCACATCTGTATCGAATGTCACTTAGCTCTTATTCAAACAGAAGAAAGCAGACGCAGCGGCTGCACTGTGACTTGGCTGACCTGGGCCCTCAGGAAAAACAAACCTCTATAAATCACCAGATGTAAGCAATTGGGTAGTGATCACTTTAATTAATTGAACAGTGTTCCTGAAATTTACTATACAATTTCAACCCTCCCAACACCTTTCCCAGAAGCAACTAACAATGGTGTTTTCTTCTTAAATTGTTTAAAAGAGGGATGTTTTGAACTTCAGTGACTGGAATATTTTTTTAACTACTCAAAATTAAGGCAATAAATTACTTAACTTTAGGAAGTTAACCAGGAATGTTCTAAATGCCACCTTTAAATGCTGTTAAATCAAAATTCTTCCAAAATCTATCTCCAAACATGAATGTGTTGGCTGCCCTCCAAAATACAGAAAGTATCACATAATTTTAATTGTATTTGAAAATTCGTATTGACAAAATAACATGCAATGGTATGTCTGACTTCAACCACGTACTTTATTTTAATTGCACAAGCGGATATATAGGGATTTAGAAACCCTAACTTCTCCTGTAGACACCAAACTTACGAGGACACCTCAGTGGTTTGTTATTAACTCACGTTTATTCCCACACAAAAATTTCTGATCATGGTTCTCTAAAATCTCTATACATAATCCACAGAGCCCAAGCCAACCATTGAGCAAAACCAGAATTAAAGTCTGAGTCAACAGCATATAAGCAAATGCACACCTGCATGGGGTAACAGTTGCTCGTTTGAATTTTGAAGATCAGTTAAGCAATGGGAGCAAAGTGTAAAATGTGTTGTTATAGGTTAAAGAAGACTGCAAATTTAGGAGGGACAGTATAAGTCGGAAAACAAGTTAACCAACTTAAAGAGCCTCTCTTTGTTACACCTTGAAGGAAATATTTAAATTTTGTTTGTAAGCACTTTACACCCAGTCTGTATGGTTCCTGCCAACACAGATATGACATTCTGCTAATATTCACTTACAGGGATAGAAGTGTAATATTCGCTGAGACTGAGCCAAGATTTGGAATGGTCTCCAATTCATTGTTGTTCAGTTTCCTATAAATGACAACACAAGAAGGGGGGTAATTAGGTGATTTATAATTCATAGAAGTGAAATCTTTACAATAAAGATACCTCCCACATTACATGTTTTAAATAATTTATTGTAGCCCACACATCCACACAGTGAAAGTGGAATTGGAAGAGAGGCAGTAAATTTCACGCAAGTTTCAAGTAGAAAGTCACCAGGACTCACACTTCTCGGAGGCTTTCAAGTTGGCTCATGGAGCTTGCTTTGATGAAAGATAATCTGTTGTGACTTAGGTCCCTATAAGAAAGCAAAAACAAAATTATAAGCACTTTCTAAAAATACTAGTAGTGCTTCATGAAATCCAAGACAGAGCGAGCTTATGAAATATCTATTAACCCTAGTGACAACCAGAGAAATAATTGGTCCATTCTGTCTGCACACTAGAGGGAAACCGAAATGTCAAACTCAAAAATATAAACTCTGAGGACAAAATTAGTTTAAGAGGCTGGCAGATTCAGATACTTTAAGCCCACAAACATTTTAAGAGATGTTTTTTGGCGCGCAGTGAACAGATCTTTTGTGAACTGGTACTTTTGCTTTACCCTCCCATTTCCCCACTCCCAACCTGATATGTTGACGTCATAGCTTACAAAAAGCAGCTAATGAGGCAGGTTGCTGAAAGGGCAGCCTGGAACAGAAAACTTTATTGTCACAAAATTAAACACCAGTGGCCTCATTACAGCCAAACGGAAGAAATTGCTTTCTCTGCATATTCGTTTCTCTGGGTGAAGGCACAAATTCATTTACAGTATCATCGTTCTGTGTGTGTGTGTGTGTGTGTGTGTGTGTGCGTGCGTGTGTGTATGCGCCCACGCGCGTGAGTCTATTCAAAGGGATACAAACTACCTGGGTCCTCTGTTTTCCTGAACTCCCCAAACCTCAGTATATGGTAATCTAACATATAATTTACCTCAGCCATCTAACCAATGGATTTCAATCACTAAAATAAATGTGCTTCTTCCTCAATGACTCAGTCTAACCTTGCAACTAAATAACTCAGCCTAACCAGATTTCCACAGGTAGCAGCACTCTTAAAAGCAACGAACTTCTTTCTACACACAGTAAGTTGGAAAGTCATGTCAGCAGTTAAGCGGAAAATACCAAAAAAATCTGGAAGATGTGCCTGGTTGTATTCCTTGTGTGTTTTAATATCCTTGATTCTATAGCTTCAGAAGGGGGTAATGAACATGAAATGGCTGAACAGCTACTGGAAGTCACACTAATAATCAGGGCGGCTTGATATGTCCATGCAAAGAGGTAAGCGAACACTTACTGAAATCTTTCAGTGTTCAACTGAAGTTGCAACTCTCAGTGTGAAGCTGGAAAGCACGAATTATGTTACATGCATGAGTATGTGCTCACAAAATGAAATGGAGAGAAATCAGCTCCAGAGAAGTACAGTGTTACTTAGTGCTTAGTTCACAATTACGAATCAGAGTTCTTTTAGTCTTTCAGTTTTTGTTTTGAGAGTAAACCTGGATTTCGCTACTTTACCTTCTTAAAAATACCGCAAAGGTTTGATTCAAAATCTGTTTGCCTAAAGACCTACCAGACAGCAACAGACATGAGTAGATTTGTTCTGGTAGAGTTAGAACATGAAAAAAAAAAAAAAAAAACCTGGCACAGACTTTAAGCTATAAAAATCCTGCAATTACAACCACTGCTGTGCATGCGCACCATGCTGGCTGGGGCCAGACACTTTCCCTCGCAGTCCAGTTCAAGTCCATCTGGACTTCATCAAAGAGACTGTGAGCCCAACGACTCATGTTAGGATTCAAACAAAAACCTGTGTGCTTTTAGCACCCCAGACGGTCACAGGATTTCCCACATGGTTTAAGAAACAACCAGGGAAAGAATCCTTCACCTGGGAGGTAGCCAGAGTCCACAGTCTCATTTGGAGCCACTTAATTCAGGAACACCGAACCTGCAATGCTCCCCTCCCCCATCGTTGCAGGTTTTAAAAGTAAAGCGGGAGGAACCAATCTGGCATTTATATTCATTTAATACAGTGATTTTCCTTTTAATTAAAAAAAAAAAAAACTAAACTAAACCGGGAATCTCTATTTCATTGTAAGGATTATTTCACAGGGCGATTGTACGAGAAATGAGACTTGAGTGCTTAGCTTTTTGCCACCACCAGTGGGAAGAAAGTGTCCCCCAAGAAAAGACCCCTCAAATGAGAAACTGCCTTTACAGACAGGTACGCATGGTGCAGAGCACTCATTCTGGATCCAGAAGCAGGAGCTGGCAACCTTGAATATTTCAGTTATGGCAACATCCTTCAATTCCTGAGTTCTGTGTGCTATTAAGACCACGGTATATGTGGGAGAAGAGGAAAAAAAAAAAATCAACCCTTAAGTGACTTTTACTGCTAAATACTTAAAGCCATGAAACTTTTAATGTACCTAAATTTAGGTTTAATATAGTCTACATTTCAGAAATGATTACTTTCCCGTTAAAGGATGTCACATTTTCCTAAATCTTCCTTATATTGTTTTTATGGCTAAACCACTAAAAAAGAGACTCTCTTAAACCCAGAACATGAAACATTCAGCAAGGAAGGCAGGTTTTTCATTTTCAGAGTCCTATTAATGAACATCTTCCCCAGGAAACTTTTCTAAAAAAATGTTGTAGTGAGTTTAATCAGGGGGAAAAGGGTGGGCTAAGGGAGGTGTTAACTATTTATAAAGAACATAGCTTGAATGTTAAATCCTTGAAAAAAATCAAACTGTACTGAGAAGTGTCTCTTTATGAATATGAGCAAACAAATAAATATATATGAGAATAATTAATGCATAGCATTTGTTCCCAGCTACCATATTCTTCCTCTTAGCGTTTGGAAATCTGGCTTCCAAGTCAAATTTTAAAACGCAAATACAGCACAGCTTCTTAATCAATCCCACTGGGGCCTGCAGAGCTGCTAATTCAGCAGAACTCTGGAAAGCTAAAAAACAAAAAGCCAGGCTGTAGCTGTTTTAAGACACTGATCCAAAGTGACTCATAAATCAGCCAACTATGTTCTGAGTTTTAGTCTGGAAAATATAGAAAAACAGCTGCGAAAACCATAAGGACTGTTACCTTTACCCCACCCCCACTTCTGGTATAGACCAGAAGATTTATAACCCGCCAACACCACAAAAGTCACACCCGCAGAAACTACCTTCCACACTTTACCTGAGCTCTGTTGAGAACTCAAACATTTCTACCTGAGAAGAGAAACAAGTCTGAAATTCTAGTGAGAATTTAATAATAATTGAAGCTCTCTCTGGCAACTGCACAACTTTTCTCTCTTCTGGCTAAATAACATTCTAACAAGCATTCCTCTTTAGGTTCCAAGTTCTGTAATCACAAACTCTAGGCCAGTCTCCAAACAGGTACAGTTTTAACAGCCACTTTCATTAAAGTATTAGAGGTTACTTTTTGAAATACAGAGTACAGTATTATTATGTTATACCTCAAACTGCCCAACTTTTTACACAGGGGGATCCTACAGCAATAAATTATAATTGAATAAAGTGGGGAAAATATATACACACCGTCTTATGTTTTTAACTTGCAAATTCAACTAATGAAACAAAAGCAACGTTTTACTTTTTCCAAAGAGTACTTTCATGAACTAGCACAAAGATAAACCTTTAGTATTTAAATTTCGGAAAGAAAGGGAAAGGCAGTTACAGAGAGGAGCAATATGCATTTTTCTGCTTAGTTCTTGAACTATGACAACTGCCTACCTTAGAGCTTTGCCAGTGGTGTAAAATTTAAGTAACAGCCCACAGTCTCTTAGACCCAAACACCAAATCACAGAAAGTAAAATGCAGCTTTTCTTCTTTCTTTCTTTCTTTTCTCAAAGGTGAGGAGACCTCTCTAGGGGCTTTAGCAACAGACAAAGGAAACATTTACAATAAGCAACTTAGACCACACGGTTTGGTGACACCTACGAAGATGCTTAGAAGTCACAGAGGTACAAGAATGACCGGGTTGCTCAATGAGTGATCACAGCAGGGCTTCCGACAACAGGCCGGGTGCTTATTTATACAAGTGGAACTTATTTTCACATACATTTAAGGAATGCGGACTTGTATTGAGACAATTTACTGCTGGCGGAAATTTAATTAAAGACTGTGCTAAGCAAATAAACTGTAATTTGTTTTTAGTGCGCCACCAAATTATCTGCAAAACAAAATCCTAATTGGGTCAGCTACTTTTTAAGACAACGTTTAAATAGGTATCAAACCCCTTCGGTTCAACTCAACTTCTAATCAAGGGCAACAACAGTTATTTCTTTAAAGACATATAATTCATCTCCCAACCTTCCCCCCTCAAAAAAAAATTTACACTAGCTTAATCTAAGAGGCTACCTGGCTCTGCAAAACTATTGAACAAAGTTAAGACTCAGGGCATGATCTAAGTATTTCTAAACACACTCCAGGAAGCACCCTCTTCACCTTCTTCTTCATCCCTCTATTAATCATAGGTGTTTCCCTCCAGGCATTCACGTGTTCGGTTCCATAGACTGTCAATAGAGTCATTCACATCTCCTGAGTGCAGCACCCTGACCCCCCACAAGAGCCAATTGAATGGAATTAGCCACAACTAATTGAAAGTCTTCCTGCTTTGGTAAAACCCTTATCTCCTCTCCTTGTAATAAAAACTAAACAAGGCGTCCCATGATAAGATATTAAATATCAATCCAATACTCTCGAATTCTACCTTATTAAACTACGGTTTATTAAAAACACAAAGAACATGCTGTTTGATGGTCAATAATTCTCAAGTTCATAAATGCAAGGATTTACTTCAGCACAATAATCTAAAAACAACTTCATAAAGTACTAGACCGACCCTTCGACCACTATGATTACATTAGGATTGACTACTACAGTTGTTTAAGAACTGACTGACACCTTCCACTGCAAGGCTACTAGGCCCAAATCTGAGATTAAGTATGAACTGCAGAATCATTTCTTTTAAACCGGCCTACGTTTGTTTAAAGAAACCATAATCTTAAGAAATTTTTTGTTTAGTTTTACAACGCTCCTCCAACTCTAAGGAAGTTACAGGCTAGGAGACTAAAAAGGGAATTGGCAACTGGAAAAGACCAACATTTCCAACTAAATTATATTTTCTTGCTTGTTCTTCCCCGCAGTTGGCGGTGATTTGGGGTTTTCAGATTTCACAGTTTCAATCCAAAAACTTGCATAACAACGCTGGGCGCTCTCCCTGAACTGTCTGGGCAGTGCTGAGAAGCTACAGAAATCTTGCTCTTGGTTCTGAAAACTCTCGTTCATTCTTTTCCTTACCTGTCGATCAGTACCACCTAATTTCCTACGCGGACTAAGACCTGTCCGAGTGTGGCCCAGGAGGGAGGGTTACGGTCTACTACTGTGAAATTAAGCTCAGTGGAAGAGCGACGGAAGTGTCCACTGTAGCGTGAACAGCGACCGAGCTGCGCGCTGGAACTGCCCAAGCGAAGGGCGCGCGGGCGGTCACCGCTGGGAACGGGAAGGGGGTCTGATCCCGTCAGAAACCTCGCGGGCCCCTCCCGCTTACACTCAGAAGGAAAACTACCGAGTCTGCGCGCCCGCACTTTGCCGCCGCTCGGGCCCGGCCTCCGGAGCGCGCAGCCCGGCGTGGCCCTGCCCTCGCCCGTCTGCGCCCACCCGCGCGCAGTCGGGAGGAAGCCGAGGCCGCCCGGCTCCCGGCGCCCCCAGCCCCGGGCGCGCCCCCGGAGGGTACTTACAGCCGCGCGGCCCAGGCGGGCAGCGGCTCGGGAAGGCGCGCCAGGCGCTGGCGGCTGCAGTCCAGCAGGTCCCCGAGGCAGCGGCAGCGGGCCGGGCACGGCCGATCGGCGGCGATCGCCCCTCGGCCCCGCCCCGCCGGGCCCGCGCGCCCCAGCACCGAGCACAGCAGCAGCCCCAGCGCCGCGGCGGCCGCGCGGAGCCCCGGCCCGGCCATCGCGCTCCCGCCGCCTCGCTGCGCCCCGCGCCGGCTCCACCAGGCTCGCAGGCGAGAGCGCGCTCCTCGCTCAGGGCACGGGCGAACGTTCACTGCCGCGAGCCGAGCGTCCTCATGCCACAGCGGCGCGCGAGATCGGCAGAGGGCGGCCGGCGGCGGCGGAGTCACGGCCCAGCGCCCGCCAGCCTTCGCCCCGAGAAACTTTCTCGCCTCCTCCCCCCCTGGGCGCGCGGAGTCCCCGGCGCGGAACTGCGAGGCGGGGCGCGAGGGGCGGCGGGCGCGCGCCCATTGGCTCCGCGATCGCGGGGGACCCCGCGGCCACGTGACAATAACAAGGCTCCTGCCCCGGCCCGGGCGAGGGGAAAGTGGGGCCGAGATTGCAGGAAACTCAGTTACATTTTCCAGCCTCTCCGGCCAGAAGTCTGCGCTGCGTCCTGGGAACGATCTATCAAGCGGAGTTGCAGGGCGAGAGGGAGCGAGCAACCGCTAGGCTGGTTCCCAGAGTCGGAGGTATTCGGGGGAACCTCGGCAAGGAAGGTTAAATCAGCCCCGTTACAGGGAACCTTCCAATTCTAAATTTTAAAGATGTATGTGTATTATTATCTTCACCATTCACGGATGAGACAACGGTTTCAGTGAAAATACAGCTCTTTCCGCATTAATGCCACTGGGGTGATTCCCCCCCCCCATTAACTGGCACCAGGCACAAAAACGATAATGAAATATAAAAGTCATGATTTTGGAAATGGTATATAGAGTTACAAATAGCCAACCTGGGTGCCCTGGGTAGAGCTGGGGGAAATGCCCTTTCCATAAACCCGAGATGGTAATCCTAGATTCCTGGCAATAGCTGGGCATAATAAACATAATCACAGTCGTATTTACTAGGACCTTGGAGGAAAAACTTAATATATGCACCTTGATCTACCTAGTCTTTGAGTGATGACGTATCTGAATTGAGAATACAACCAGGCTAAAAAGTACTTGCTTGCCTCTGGGGGTGGAGTGAGTGCACGTGAGGATGGATTCAGGCTGCAGGATTTCCCAGGGAAGTCTATACTGAGAATGTTGAAAATGCTGGAAATCTCAGAGATCATCGGCTAACCGTCCCTTCAGAGGAGTCTCCGCACAGTCACAGACCTAGAGAAAGTAACTAACTTATTTGTGGCAAAGACAAACAAAACCTGAACGCTTACTTTAAGCTTCCACTTCTAGAGGTAGTTTATTGCGTGCTCTCTGCCTAAGCGTGTGCGTCCTTGGGGTCGCTGAGGCTGCGCATATGAAGGAGCGGAGATAGCTTGTGGAATTGGGACTTTAATCCTGACTGTAATAGCCGTTGGTTTCCACTGGAGCAAGTCACTGTGTAAGTGTTCACATTCATGGGGAAAGGAAAAGACTCATTTTGAAGTTGACGCGCCCTATTTTAGATAAGATGCCCTCTTCTTTCCCACTGTCATTAGCATCAACCCCACCATTAAAAAAAAAATTATTTACAAATAAAAATATTTAAAATTATGATTGCATCTCCTTGTGAAGGCATAGTTGTGTTTCGGTTTTCCAGCTCTGTATCTCCCATGTATTTCATATGTAAGGAAAAGTCAGACTTAGTGCCTTGGAGTTTTTAAAAAGAAGAAAGATGCCATGCCTGTAACCCCAGCAATCGGGAGGCCGAAGGAGGAGGATCATTGTGGGTTCAAGACCAGCCTGGGCTACCAAGTGAGCTCAAGGCCAAACTGAACTGGGTAACAGACCCTGTCTCAAAAAAAAAAAAAAAAAAAAAGGAGGTAGGAGGAGGAGGAAGAGGGGGAAAAGAAAGATATGCCTGTATACTGTATATACATTCTATTATGTGATAGGTAAGGTCACATGAGTATGGTGCCTTTCTCCTGAGACGTCACCTACAGAGGTAAAGCAGAAGTTGGCTACCATTTGGGGATATTCGATTCATTTTTTCCTCCACTCCACACTCTCCTTATATTATGTCATCTTTTCCCGTGAATTACACTTAGATTTATATTCTGATATTTATGGTATCCATCTTTCTAACTCAGATCTTACTCCTAAAGACAACAGGACACCCGTGCATACATTCAACCACCTATTGCTCGCCCCAACTGGGACATTCAACGGTGTGATGTCTGGAATTACGTGCACATTTCACTCCGCCTTAAAATGACTTCCTTTTCTCCTGACTTCGCTGTCCCCTAAGAACACCTCCCTTCACGCAGATCACTGCCCTCAAACCTGAGGGTTTGACATTGCTTCACTCTCACCGCTGCTCTCTCCATACCGTGCCTTCACGCTGACCCTACTGTATCCAGTTAATTAGCAAGACCTGTTGAAGCTATGGCTCTAAGCGTACCTTGTGTGCGCTGCCCCAGATGTTGTGCAAATTCAGTCCCCCTGCAGCTCTCGCTTGGACTGTTGCCACAGCCCCCTCCTGCCTGGCATTCCAGTCCTTTCTCCACAATGCAGTCACATGCTATCCCTCAAGCTTCAGTTTGAGCCTGTGACTCTAACCCCTAATTCTTTTCACCAGTTCCCATTGTCCTGGGAGTAAAGTTCAAATTCTTTAGAGTGACCTGTGCAGCTTTCTTTGCATTTTGATCTCTTCTTACCTCTTTAATTCATTATATTTCAGCATCGCCCCCTTTACTCTAGGAATGACCTGCAATTCCCTTTCCAGCTGTGCCTTTGGCCTCTTTCACTTGCTGGTGGCTCCGCACAAATCACCCTTTGTCCCTCTTCTCCCTGGTTGATTTGTGCCTCCACTTAGGTATCCTTCATTTGGAGAAGACTTCTCTAAATCCTGCTTAACTGTCCTTCCAGAGCACTCCCAGGGCATCCAGGGTTGCCTGGATTCAGTTTGTAAATAACTAAGTTGGAAATACAGTAAAGTCTCTTTTGTCCAGCCCTATTTATCAGCTCACTGGATTAGCTATCACTGTCTGTCCTCTCTATAAGATCTGCTGGCTGATGCCTGTGACCAGCTGGAATCTGGAGGCTCCCAGCCCTGCCCCAGTACACCCATTGCTTGAGCTCCTAACCAATCAAGTGCTGATCCTTGGTAGTGCCTGACTGCTTTATATCCATAGCTACTCAAGTATTGTATAAACCAAATAAATATGAATCCTTAGAACATGACTTCATTTCTATGATAATGAACTTGAAGCTTGGGGAATATTCTGTAGTTAAAGGTAATTACAAAACAATGCTGTCACATTAGATGAGGGCAAGACAATTACAAAAGTGGGAAGAGTGCATTTTGTGCTGCTGTGACAGGACACCTGAGACTGGACAGCTTGTTATGCATAGAGATTTATTTCTTACAGTTCTGGAGGCTGGGAAGTCCACATCAGGTGAGGGCCACTTTGATATATCATTCTATGATAAAAGGGGAGGGGCGCTGGTTTCACCCCTTTAATCAGGAGCCCATTGCTGCAGTGATGGCGTTAA
This sequence comes from Dinomys branickii, assembly GCA_004027595.1. Lineage (NCBI taxonomy): Eukaryota > Metazoa > Chordata > Mammalia > Rodentia > Dinomyidae > Dinomys > Dinomys branickii. Next base: position 163,577 of record PVLD010000592.1, on the reverse strand, counting down.
TCCATTCATGAAAGCAAAGCCTTCATGGCCTAACCACCACAGTTCCTCTCAGTACGTTTGGTTAGGAGTCAAGTGTCCCACACGCGAATTTTGTGGGACACATTTCAGCCATAGTGTGGGGGGATCATAAATATCCAGGAGAAGTGTTCATACACAAAAATGTTTTTCAAAAAGAAGTCTTCACACACATTGCATCTGCAAACATCTTGAATATTTTGTTCTATTTCAAAGTAGTCATAACTGGGAATCAGTTAGCAGAAGATGCTTTATGGGTGTGGTGTATGCTCATCCAGATCTTCATATGGCCATTGAGAAAGTAAAAGACAGTGACATGGAAAGGATGTAGTCCACATTAAATACGGCTCTTCTCCTTCTTGATATGTCCTCAGCCATGCTGCCAATACGCAGGGGAGCTATGCCACACGGAGACTTTAACTCAAGGTAATATTTTCACAGGCTTCCCAAACTCTTTATGAACCAAAAGGCAGAGAGCAGTTCCATTGAGTATGCATCTATCCAACAGAAGAGGACTGAACAACACTTTTTGAGGTCCTCCACTTGTAGTGTATAGAAAACAGAAACAAAAGCAGACTGTCATGAAAGACAGACTGAAGAGGAAGGAAAATCCAGCTCAGTAGAAGAAGAAAAGTGCTATGCTTTTAAAATATGTTTCGCTGAGTTCATGTGCTGGAAACCTTATCTCCAGAGCAAGAATGTTGAGAAGTGGGACCCTGAAGAGGTGACTGAGAGGCGAAGGTTCTCATGAATGGGTGAGTGACTTCATCACAAGAGTGGGGTTCTTAGCCTGGGAGTGGCCGTGTTGTAGGAGCCAGTTCGGCCTCCTGTTTTTGTCTCTCTCTCATGCACTGGCTGTCTTACTCCTCTACCTTGTGCTGTGGGGTGACCCAACAAGACCCCTGGCAGGTACGGGCCTCTGGCCAGCCTCTGAAATTATAAGAAATACACTGCTATTTTTGATAAATTACCTAGCCTCAGATATTCTGTTATAACAGCCAGAAATGAACTAAGACAGAAATGGAACATAAAATTATGCTTCATTTCCCAAAATGGGTCATTAAATAACAACAACCCAGAAACAGGCTAAGTGAATTGCTGATTTGCCTATGATAATTGGGAATTATATCTGTATCTCTATATACCTAGATCTATCTATCTATCTATATCTCCAGAATATAGTGGTTGATTTTCAGTATTTGTGGGTAACGTCCATGTTAAGGATTTAATGTGAAGGTAATCAAGTTCATTTTGACTGGGACTGATTTCACATTTCAATTAAATGAGGTCAAGTATGAGATCTCTCCACTTCTGAAGTTTGCACTGATTAATCTGGGCAGGGAAAGTTGACTTGCTGTGGAAATTGCCTAAATTTCACCAGTTGTGCAAGCCCCATCCATTTGCAAAATAGCCAAACACCACCCCTTTCTGATTTGTGTGGTCCAGGCCCAGCGCTCTGTTCCCTTTTCCTATTTTCTTTTTTTTTCTTTTCCTGTCCCTGGCAAGTGTGAGACTTTCTTATCTTGAGTGCTGGCAAGGCCAATGACTCACAGATAAAAAGTAATCGAGGTGCTAAGTTGTCAGTTTTAACAGCCAAGGACAAGAATGAAAGCTAAACACTCGGTACTTGCTTCGTCATTACAATGAATGACATAGTCTGTGTATGTGTGAACTGTGAAAGGGGGAAGAGATAAGGGAAAGAAAGAAGAAAAGCACAAAGGCCCCCAGGTAATGATGCCCAAAGCAAATTCCTTTGTACCTTGTAACCTAACCATATCTTTTCCCATTCATTGAGGCATTTTAGAAGATACAGATAATCCCGTGTTCTCACACACACAGACATACACAAAATGCATAACTTCACTTAGAGAGCAGAAGAACAGAATTTTGTTTTACAAACCTGCTGTGAGCATGTCTTCACTCCTTCGAAAATATTTAGAAAAATGAAGATAACCACCCATCTGTTTCTCTCAAGTTGGCCAACTGTGAGATAGTAGTTGCATGGAAAACAAACATTGTTATCTGAACATTCACTTAACCACAAGTTAAATATAAGCCTTTTGCATTTTACTAATTTGTCAAGGAACTCTCCAGCAGTAATGTGTGCTCTGAGGAAAACTCATTGTGGACAAAACTGGATATCCTGGGAATTACCTTCATATAAACTGAAGCTACTGGAAATCCCAAGATGGGGGCTGGGAATGGATGATGGTTAAGGGCACCTTTGACCTCTCTCAGGCTTTCTTCAGTGACAAGTGCCTTTCCCCAGGAATGGGCCTTTCCTTCCGGTGGGCCCCAGTTTCTCTTTTTCTGTAATGATGTCAGGACAATTTCTCCTCTTCCCATCCCTCCTCCATCATTACTTATTTAATGGTTTTTCTGCAGTCAGCATCAATCCTAAATCTCCACTAGGAAATCTCAACACATATATAATTCTTTTTTAAAAATTTATTTTAAAGAATAAAAGAAGGAAAGTGTATTAACAAACAGACATCATTTATAAAATAGCATAAGAACAATACAAACAGTACTGAATTACAGACAAAGTGGTAGGAAATCAACAATGGTTATTGTATTACACATTGATGTCTTCAAAGTGGTTTCTCAGGAAAACAAATAGAGACATGCAAAACTGATCAAATAATTTATCATTAACTTATCCTTTCCGCAAAGTGAGAGGTCAGCAGTACAACCATGTTATCCCCAGTACCATAAAACAAACAAACAAACAAACCATGTTTGCGATCTTGTGTTTACATATGTATATAGTTTCCTCTTCTTTCTTTTCTCTTTTCCCTCACCCCAGCTGCTCTTTACTTTTGAGCACTTTCCTTTCATTTCACAATGTCTATCATACCTCTTAATTTTTATTCACTCTTTCTGGTTCTTATACTAGTGAGATAATATGTTGCTTACCCATGATGGTCTGTATGGTCTGTAGTTGTGACCATTTACCTGTAAAAGCCTCAAGTTTATCTTTCTTGACAGCAGAATAATACTCCATTATATAAAAATACCACATTTTTTATCCATTCCTCAGTGGATGGACATTGGGTGAACACATATGCAATTGCTCATCCTGCCAGGAATACAGAATGCCAGTGCTTGAGGGGTTGTTGCAAAGGATGCCGAGTGGTCAGAAGGTGAAAGCTGTCACTTTGGCTCATTTGACAGTTCTATACTTCACTTCCCCACCTGAAAAAAGTGACAAAAAATGCTACATTGCAACCTATTAGTACTTTGTGACTGCAAAGGCCCACATGGGTTCCAGTTCCCATTCCTTAACTCCCACATTGCCATATTCTGTGTATTGTTCAGAGCAATGAAGTGAGCTAACTAGAGAAACATTTTTGCTGCTGCAATTAATAGAACTCAGTGAATCCTCAACTGCTGAATGATATTTAATTTAAATTGGAATATAAAAACTTAACCTATTTTATAACCTTCACTTAAAGTCCTAAATCTATGTGTGCTGACAGCATATTACACATATTCAAGATGTTTTAGTAGGAATTTTATTATGCCACCTCAAGAAGCTACTGGATAACTCAATTTGTTGTGATTTATACCAAATCACTAGACATTTATTAAAAAGACTCATAGATCCCCTCTGGGAACTTTTCTGCAGAATGTTCCTTCCATTTCTTGAACAGTTGGTCTATACACTGTCCTAAGAGTTAATTTGCATTTCCAAACCATGAGAATGTTCATAAATGAGTTGTTTATTGCTTTTATTTACAGTTGCACCCTCATACTCATTTCACACTTACTCAGACCTATCAAATTATTAAGGTGACTTTGTCACGAATATTCTCAGGACCCAGTTCCCTGCATTAAAATCTCTGCTTCTCTTCCTATCAGAATGGTAATCAAGCTACAGTGCTCGCTGTGTCATTCTACATGAATATTGTCGAAGAGAGAATAATGAAGGACTTTGGTCTAATGAGGTTAGTTTCAACATAAACTTCTCACTTGTTTGATGCCATTTGAGTTTTTTGTTATTATTAATTATTATTATTATTATTATTATTATTATTGTCTTTTGGAGACAGGGTCTCACCACGCAGTTCAAGCTGGCCTTGAGCTCACTTTGTAGCCCAAGCTGGGTTCAAACTTGCAACGATCCTCCTGCTTCAGCCTCCCAAGTGCTGGGATTACAGGCATGCACCACCACACGCGGCTTTATTATTTTTTTTTTAAACTGGAGAAAATAGAAGCTGTTACTAGCAATCATCTTGAACTTTGCCTTCGCAGATTCAATAATTGCAATTCTTGAGGTTTATCATAAACACTGTTCTTGCTCTAACCTGATCAGTAGGGTTAGGAAAGTCTCTGTTTATGTGTTTTGCGGAGATGAATACAAAAGCCCTTGCAACTCCTCAAATGAAGATAGGCAACATTTGTCAAGCTCTTGCTGTTTTTACTACTCTCTAAATTTTTGCTGTATGTTAGTTCACTTATTCCTCACAGCTACACATTAAGGTGTCGTCTCCATATTACCCAGTAAGGAAACTGAGGTACAGAGGAGCTAAAGAATTTGCCTGTGGTAAAACTGGGACTCAAATCCAGTCAATCTGACTTCACAATGTACCCCTTACCCCTCATGCCACATCACCATTTTAGTCAGAAGAAACAAAGATTTCCAAAGTCTTCCATCATGCTCAAAATGGGGGGGGGGTCTCTACTCAGCGGGTGGGAATCAGTAGGGAAAGCACAAACCTTGCCTGGGGATTCTGGAAGGTGGCCAGTTGAAATGATTCTCCTTTCCTTCTTTCCTTTTCTTATCGATTCAAATTTAAGGGAAAGATTTGTCTCAGGTAGATGTATGAATCTCAGTCACTTTAGAGTCTGATGTTTAAACATTCATGTTCTTGTCTTGGTGTCCAAATGGGTTTGAAATCTAACTCGTCGGACTAACTGTGTGGATTCTGCGATGATTACACTTCACTGTGTTAGCTTAATTGGCTGGAGAGCCCTGCAGTGGATTGATGGGAGACACTTGCGGGTATGTCTGGGTAGGTCAAGGAGGCCTGACCTTAGGTGCTGTCTTAGTTACTTTTCTCTCTTTGCCAAGACAAAATACCCAACACCCAAACTTAAAGAAGGAAAGGTTTATTTAGCTCACAGTTTGTGGAGGTTTCAGTCTGTCAGTCCGTAATCAGGGGGCGCCAAGGCAGGGGGCCATAGCATAGGGACAACAGTTCAAGGCAGCAGAAGACACTGAGAGCAAGAGCCAAAAGGACGCAGAGCAAACCTCTGTTCCTCCTTACACTGTATGCAGCCTATCACCATCTCTGTGCCCTCCTCTTGCCCAAGCTCAGGGTGTTTACAAAGTGAGGACCCTGGCCCCCTGCCGAGTTCCTTAATTAAGTTTCCACTCTTCTCAGTTTTCAAGTGGACACCGTGTATCAACCATTACAGGTACTATAAACCCTGCCCCTTTTTGTCTGGCATGGCTCTTCTGCCTAGGAACTGAGCATCTTTGTTCTGGCGTGCCTTCACTCTGAGGTTCCTATGGATATAATCCTCTGAAACTGTGAGCCAGATTAATCCTCCCCTTCTTAAATTGTGGGCACTGGGTATTATGTGTCTGAGACAGGAAAGCTGCCTGATACAGTCCCAGACATTACTGTCTCCCATATCACTATACCCTTACAGCCAGGAGTGGTGCATAGGTGTCACTGACAGCTTAGAGTCAGTGTTCTATAAAAGTAAGTTTAGCGTGCTAGAGAACCTAGGCAGTCAAAAGACACACAAATGGAAACAGTCTTCCCTTTCTTTATGATTTGATCTAGGGCTGTACCTAATTAAGGGAACTATGAAAGGAATACATGTGATCCAAGAAGCCCGGAGAAATGAAATATTAATACTAGAGATTACATTTCAACTGTAGAGATTCTTTGCATGTGGTAACAGAATTTTCTTTTTCTTTTTGGTACATGGGCTAATGCTAATTTTTATGTTCTCCTAACTGCTATAGGTTATAAAGAAAAAATTTAAAAACAAAACAAGATAAACTCTCTCAGGTTGGCTAATTTTAAGTTCTAGCTTCCCAGACAGCTTTTGTTTGAGGTCACCCCTCAAGTCTTTTGCTGCAGGAGCATTGAAGAGGCTTTCCTTGGTCAGGAGACTGGAAGTCTCGGTGGCGATTAAGTCAGCCTACAAATTCAAAGACCTGGAATGGGATCATAGCTCAGTAGGGGAGACAGCACTGGGTCCTGGGCTCTATCCCAACATTGTTTAAAACATTCAGTGACCAGTTGGAGTTATTTGATGAACTTTTAAAAACTTAATCTATAATGATACATATCAAGCCATTCATGTCATGACAAGCAATTTCAATGATGAGTAATATAATAGATAATGAAAACGAACTTAGCTGGAATTCTGATGAAAATACAGATCCAGCTTTTCTAATATTATAAGAGAAAATGTGAGAGACATGTATTTTTCTGTGTTAGAAGCTGTGAATTCATGTTTGAATTTTTATTATTGTCTGTGTTAAGAGCACTCATCTATGATTTGAATCTGTGTAAAAAAGTAATGATGTAAAAGTATGATAGATTTTTCAGATATTTAAAAATGTATTATTAAGAGTAAAGCTTATTTGAGCAATGACTTCTAGAACATTAAATAATTTAATGTGGTGGTAATTTTTGTTTTGTGTTATTTTGTGTGAGATTCAACCGAAGACTACATCTAAGAATATATTCTACCAATTAGCTATACTCCATTGCTATTGGTACTATTTTGAAAAGCGAAGGCACATTTTAAAAACAAGAATTCAGACAATATCTTCATCTCACTTAATGAAAGCATACCATGGGAAATTAGTGGAAACACAAATTATGAAATGATGATTGGTCTGTCCCTAAAGGATTCCATAGCATTAGCAGTTGGTGGGCATTTTTCTGAAGTTGGTGATTACTCATTGACATTGATATGCTTGTGAAGCAAACACTGAAATGTACTATATTTGTTTGCTGTACTTTGGATATTTTCCTAGAGTATTAATTAATGACAGTGATGCATGTCTCAGGGTGATCATAGGGATTCTGTCTTGTTAGTAATTTTCCCTGGCTTTCTTGTGATCCAAGATGAAAATGGTGAAAATAAAATTATGCCTAATTTAAACATACTGATTGCAGGCACAAAAACTCTTCGGAAAAGTTTTGTCCTTGGCATTAAAAAAAAATTGATCTTTATAAAGTCATTCAGTTGTAGCATGTTTGCCTCCCTTAAAAAGTTTAAATACCCTAAGACACCCCATATCTGGTAACTATGATTACATCTTTAAGATGCATTATGCATGTGACTAGATCTGAATTAAGCTTAGACAGCTTCTTTAACATATTTAAAGGAATAAAAGGAGGTTTAGGTCAGAGAATCTTTGAAATACCTCCCATCTTTCCTCGTTTGAGTTACAACATTTTATACTGACTATGATTCCTTTGTCTTCTTTTAAGAAAGCACAGAACACAGAATAAAATAGGCAGACTTACAGATGATAGTGTTTCTTGCATGCTAGTCAGTCAAATTCTAGCATCAGACATGGAAGAAGTTTGTAAACACAGACTGTTTGGTACTTTTCCCAATTAAGTGACCCATAAATTCAATAGATCGACTTTGTAGATCTATATTTTCATGCACCCTCCAAAGTTTGAGAATCTGCATGATGCTGTTCTGAAATTGAGAGAAACAAAGTCTCCTGTTGCCGTATAACCCTTCTTATGGTTTCTTTCTGTGTGTACTGGAACCACTAGTTCTAGAGACTCCCCTTTCTCCCAGCCTGCTCCACTGAAGAATATAGAAGAATCTTAAGGAGCATACAAACAAACACAATTATTCCATTGTGAGTAATAGACACATAGCTTTAGAGCAATGGCTGCTGTACAAATGATTTACACAATCAGTACTCACATACTGGATACCCCAACAGGCCAAACCATGCATTGTCTGCATGAACAGCAAAAGCAGTTAAGTAAAAACTATGAAGAAACCTCCCAGAGATCACGAAATTTCTGTGCATGTTTTATGTAAACACTTGGTCATCAGTGTGTATGTGTGTGCTGGCCTCTTCCCAGTGATGTGAGGGAGCATCTTGTGCCTCCTGAGGCCAAGGACTGTCTCTACATCTCAGTATCCATGGCAACCAGTGGTATCACCTTTTACACTGCTACCCAGACTCACGCTTTACCTTGACTCTTCTCCTTATCTCAGTTTACAGCTCATCTCTCACCTGTGCAAGTTCTGTCAGATCTACTTTCAAAATATGTGCTGATCCTGGCCAGCCTCAACGCCTCTGTTCCCACCACACTGTCTAAGCAACCGACCTCCTTTACCTGAGTTAATGGAAAATCCTCTTAACCCGTCTCTGGAATCCCTATAATCAGCTCTCCACAAAGTAGCCCACATCTCCTTTTTAAGGACAGCCCAGATTCCTCTACTTTCTTGCTCAAAATCTTGCCATGATTTCTATCACATTTAGAGTAAAATTCATCATTTTTATGGTGATCCATACCCCCCTACCCCAGGACCTGCCAGACTCCCCAACTCTGCCTCCCACCACTCAGCTGCAGTCTTGTGCAGTGTGCTCTCTCCCTCCCTCCCTCCCTCTCTCCCTCTCTTTCTCTCTCTCTCTCTCTCTCTCTGGCTACAACACACTTGTTCCTTTTCCTTTTATTTCTCAAACACACTGAGCTTCTTCCCACCTGAGGAAATTTCTGTTGCTGCTCCTTTTTCCTGGATCATGGTCCCCTGATCACCTGCCACATTTTCACCTCGTTAAAGTCCCTGCTCCAGTTTTACCTCCCAGGGAAACTTTCCCTACCACACCCTCAACATAGTAGACCTCCTCTCTCTGCCCCCAGACTATCTCGTCTTGTCCTACTTATTTTTCTTGGCTTTAGGATAACAACTTGCAATTACTATATGTGTATAAAATACTCCATATTCATTTGCATATATATTACTCTATATTCATTACTACTACTAAAACTCCATGCTCAGCATTAGTAATCAGCAGAGCTTCACAGACTGTCTGAATCCCTGGTGCCGACCTGAAATCAAAGCTTTGCATATTTGTGCTGACTGTCTAAATGAATGACTATTAGAAACTTTGTAACCCCAGTTGTAATCCTTCTACTTGGGCTCCACACAGATGGGCAGTCTTGCTGCATCCTCCTCTCTGGGTCTTTGCCTGTGTTCTCCCATTTGGTCCGATTTAGATTCTCATGTATGAATTAAAAAAAAAAAAAAGTCAAGGAGCAATCTAGTTCTGATGAACTGAAAAGCAAGCTGGGATGTATTTCATCCCGTAAAAGAATCACAACATTAATTTTTCTCAACAGAAGGCTATAGGGCGACATTCAGGTTTTCATGAAGAAAGGGAATACGATAGATGAAAAAGTGAAGTGGGTAGCGGGCGTTTTTCCGCTTGTTTCTACACCTCTTAAGCAAGGAGAATTTAGTGATCTAGAACAACCCACCTGCTTTGTTATTCTTTCCATGATAATTTCTTCAGATTTCCCAAGTACAGAACTTAGGTTTCAGACATCAGCAGATTACATCCCCATGCCTAAACGGAAAGTCTTTGTAGAACACCATCACTGAAAAGCTCAGGAATGTCACACAGTACTTCGTCTCATGGAAAAGTGTCTATTAATATGGTAAGACGTTTCTTATCATCTACAGTCATAGGAGGAGTACGGCCTCTGATAATATTAAGATAATTTGGAAATTGATGTTAATGGTGAATCAAATGAAATCATATAACTTGCTGATGGTACCATCTCCCTCCCCCTCTTAGAATCAGTTGGGGAACAATTTCAATTTGTAGACAACTGCTTCCCACATGTGAATTATAGTTAAATTATAACAATGATGTCATTGATGTGGATTACACAGTGCTATGATTTTCAGCAAGGGATATTTCACCACAGCTGTGAGCAATGTGTCTCATAAAGGCTGGTATAATTCTCTGGGGAGCTATGTGAAACACTCACTCTTGCAAACTCTTTAGCAACATAATAATGTTTAAAAATAGATGCAGAGACATTTGCCCACAAGGTCAGTATTTCATGTATTTCCTGGTAAATAAGTAAGAACTGAGTTCTTATATTCTTATGCAAATCATATTTTAGGCAAAAATCCATTCTATGGTATATAAATAAGCAAGTCTGCAAATTAAGAGGATGATCAACTATCATAAAGGTAATTTTCTGGTTTGAAATCAAAGTATAAGTTCATGGTGCCTTTGGATTTGAAAGATCTGCAAAAAAAAAAAAAAAAATAACAGCCTGGGTCAAAGGTAGGACTAGATTTTTCTTAAATCTTCTGTGAGACTGCCTGTTCTTATTTCATTTGGATGAAAGCAGATCATCAGCATTACTGTAACCTGGGTCAGAGCTGGCCTGATAGGGGGAATGGTTGCCTTCCCAGCAGCCCTGCTCTGCAGAGGAACTGCCATGGTGGCCTTCTCCCCAGGTGTCTTCCAGCACTGAGCACAGTTCTCTCCTTGTGGGGTTCCCACAATGGCTGAAGCTCAGTGAATTTTCATCCTAGAGAGAAAATTTCCCAGGAAGAAAAGGAAGCTCACAGGAACCTAAAATTAAACAGCCCTGTTTAGGACGGAGTGAAATCATGTCTTATGTTCTGAATCTTTCTCCTCTAAGCCTCAGGTCCGTTGGGATTGGCTCTTAGGCTGCAGTCTTTACTCAGGACATCTGTCAGGGTTCTGCTGGACCACATTTTGCCAAGTGTTTATTGAAGTCATCACAAAAGGAGCGACTCCTGGGTTAGGGTGCATGAGGAAGAAGGATGATGCACAATGGCTGAAAGCTAAAGAGCGGCTGTGAAGAACACCTTGGCTATGTGTCCCCTGCTATTTCATGAGCTCTGAGAACGTGCAAATTGTTTCTAAGTTATTTATCACTATAGCCCCTGAACCTAAAGTGCCTTGTGCTTAGCACACCCTACTTGCTCAAGAGCTTCGGACATTTGTGCATGTGTGTATATGGGGTGGGGGGGCTTTTAAATGAATCAAAGGAAAAGAAAGAAACAATGTGAGAAAATGAACATGGCAATTAGTACCAGGTCTAAAAAGTGGTATGTGGGCATTTTCAGAGAAACACGCAGATCCCTGATCCCAAGGAACTAGCCTGCTGTTGGAGTGGGTGTGTATGACTAAGATGGGGAGCTATGCTGGGGTATGAGATACCATCCATCCACACAGCATGGAAACAAGGTGGGCCTGACATCATATGAAACTGTCTGAGCCACAAACTGCCCAATGGACGTATTTCCCCCTGTGGGTAGGTCTGCTCAGCAATGTCTCACTCCCTGGCCAGCGCAGCACCTCCTGCTCTTCTCACTAAGTGTACATAAATCTTAAAAGCACCATGCATGCCTCAGCCTCTGGGCTTGGAAGAAATAGAATGGCTTCCAAAAGCACTTAATCTGCAATCAGGAAGTGGCTCAGACATCAAGCTATTTGGGTTTAATTAAGAAAAAAAAAAGATCTTTGACAGCTACAAGTGGAAAGTTCTTGGGATGGGACAATGTTTAATAGCCCTAGATTTGGCAACCTTCAGCAGAAATGCTGCCAGTTCTTACTTTTAAAACTAAAAGGCTATATTTATGTAAGATTTAAACAACTGGTTAACTCAGTGAAACCATCACCACATCTTCATTTGATCACATGTAAATGATCAGACTTCTGATAAATAATTTACCTTCCAACTACTCATCAAGTTGTTATAAAAGTTGGTCACATTTCTATTTTGCGGAGTGGAGATTTATGACATCATTACAGAGCTAAAGGTCCCATGACTTTAAGCTATGCTTGAATGATAACTGAAAACAAATGTCTTCTATTAACAGTAGCAAAATATGAAAATTTGCTTTTGACCAGGATGACTTTTTGACTTTTATTTATTTGGTACTGGGAATTGAACTCACAACCTTACACTTTCCAGGCAGGCACTGTGCCACTGAGCTATATCCCCAGCTTGACTTTTATTTTAGTGACATATTTACCAAAGACAAGTGTTAAGTGCTCAAAAGTGCCTTTAACTAGACTTTTTCTTTGATCAGAAAACTATGGGAGCTCCTTTTTTTTTTTTGCACTTTATGATACTAACCTTTTAATCTATTTTATGACACCGCCTTAAGTACTATTTCATAGAATAGTTTTTCTCCTCAAAAAACCTTAATATTACATATATGCAACCTTCATTATACCCAGTGTATGTGAACATTTGAAAAATTGTTTAAACATATATCAATCCAAGTATGCGTCAAACTGATAAGTAGGGGAGGATTGAGTGCATTTCAATACTTCTTGTTCCTTTTTGGTGTTTTCTTATTTTCTAAAATGGGTCTTGCTTTTGTAAATTTTTTAAAATTTAGCTTTATTTGATTAAGGTTTAGGTAATTCTCTGTTTCTTTGATTTAAAAAAAAGGAACAGAAAAAATAAAAATGTCCTCGGTTCTACCACCTGGTCCTTTTGACTTAGGGGAGTGTGCACCTCCCTAAAACACAGCCACATCTTACAGGTTAGGTCCACAGGTTGGAAAGTTGAACAGCATTTTTTCAACATAAGATAATGAAAGAATAGGTCACATTAATATTATTTAATGAATAATGGCCAAATGCCTGTTGCCAGCCACCAAGGCAATAGTAACTCTGTGGCAGAGAGGTAAGGAGAAATGCTGTCTCCTTGTTTTCAGATCCTGTGTAATCCTGGGCAACTTTTTAAATATTTCTGAGGCTGAGCTTCTAATCTGTAATGTATATAACAATGCCTATTTGAGGCTGTTTTTCTGTGAGACTTAGTGTGCTTACAATATTGCCAACCACACATGGCAAGTGATAGACAATAAAAGTAGTGAATGAATAGAATTAGAAATAGTTGTGTCTTAAAAAAAAAAACAACTTTTTCCTTGACTATTACCTTGATTCGTTTATAATGTTTTGACAAGTGGAACTGTCCGCCACCTTACTTTCTGCTTTCCTTTGCTGATGTAGCTCTGCTCCTCGGCCACTTTAAAGAAACAGAAGATAATGCATTAAAATTTTTTTAGCTCATGCTTTAATACATGCTTTTTTCGTGATTACTTTTAAATGGGCAAATTCACTTGCTAAGGCTAATTATAATTTCACAGAAAGTATCTACCAGTTTTGTAATTTTGGGCATAGCCTTAGAAAAGGTAAAAACTGAACATACGCACGTTACTCCTAACTCTCTGCCGAAGAAAAATGGATAGGAACTGGGTGTATGTATCTTTAAAGTCTTGAACTTCTCTTTTTTTGGTTGATAGGTTTAAAAAAATGAGAGAAGGAGAGAGGAAATTGAGAGCCCTCACAAAAGAAGGAAGAATGTCCCTGATTAGAGGTAAGAATTTAAATCAACTGCCTTCTTAGCTGAAAGCTCAAATTAAGCTGATAATGGTTGAATTTCCTGCAATACTTTATACAGTGTGTGTTAGACTTTCAATGGTTCCAAACTTTTCCACTAACAGTAAGAATGAGAAAGTTGTTCCTTAGCAATGTCAGTGGGGATTATTTTAGGATTTAAAAAATATATGTTGCCTTGGGGGAAAAATACAGTCTTCAAGGTGAAATTTGAAATACTTCCTTTAAATTATTAATTATATTTTATGAAATACTATTTCAATTTTACTTGACTTTTGAATTACATTGTTGAATGCTTGGGGCTATATATAGCTCTTCTAAGAGCTTTGAAAATATTTTAAGAGAAAATTTTGAAAAGAAAATGGAAATTTTTCTTCTCTATGAAAGATTTGATGGTATCTCTATTTTTTCAAATTGATCAAGTAATTGGTCTGTTAATTACCATATTGGTAATATTTTAATAGTAAATGATGAATCACCAAGCTAACATGTATATAGGACATTAATTGCAAATGGTTTTGCTGTGTTTTACAAAATATGAAAAGTGAAGTTATTCTAAGGATATAATTAATCTTTTCAATTTCAAGGAGAGTGTTCTTTGAATTGTAATACACTTACATTATAATTTGTTTACAATCAATTGCTCTTATTTAGGTTTTTCAAATGTCAGCCTAAGTAAACAATGAGAAAAAAGAGAAAAGCAAAGGCATACACATGGAATATCAGAATTATTCTTCTCTAGGAGCTCATTCACTAGAAAAATGACAATTTACCACATCTTTCAAAACCCAGAAGACCATAAATTGTGACCAGAGTCATAATATTTAAAACATGGATAAATTCAGTTAGAAATTGTTTTTTTGTTTGTTTTTGAGACAGGGTCTCATTGTGCAGTTCAGGCTGGCCTTGAGCTCACTTTGTAGCCCAGGCTGGCCTCAAACTTGCAACGACCCTCCTGCCTCAGCCTTCCAAGTGCTGGGATTACAGAGAAATTGTTAAAACTTGTTAAAATCCAGTCAAAGTAACTTCTGATGGCTTCTTAAACCAAACATATGATTTGAGTACAGGTTTTGCTTTTGAGAGTTCTACAGACAGAAGCCAACCTCAGTGGCAGCTTGGTGGGACGGGTCATGTTTTTTCTTAATGGTGAATCAGTGGCTGTGATGCCTGCAGTACTTGCTGATGATTGATGTGAGATGAAGAACCCTGGGCTGAGCTGTAATCTCAGTTTGTACAGACTCTATTTACTTTCTCCCAATGATGAAAGGTGTAGAAATAGAACACGCAGGAAGACCCAAGTGTCTGCTAGTAACTAACTTAAAAAATGGGAGGTTACTGAAGGCTTTTAACTTCACACCAATAAGAATATAAATGACAGGAGTCCAGACTTTACTCCTCAAAACAGAAAATGCTTAAGAAAGTGCTGTGTGGGAGGTTCGCTCAGTGCAGGTGGCCTGAAGAATGGCTCCTCTGTTTACGACACACCCGATAGGAATTTAGGGTCATTGTGACCAGGGGCACAAAACTCGTGACTTCTCTCTGAGTAAATGTCCTACACATGTCCTCCATATGCTTCCATGTGGCTTCCGGATAGTATCAATGGGACAGGGCTCAATAATGGGGGAAGCTATAGCATTTAGTGGGGGAGGTGGACTTTTTCTTATCTTTTTGAGACAGGGTCTCACTATGTACTTCAGGCTGTCCCTGAGCTCACTTTGTAGCCCAGGTTGGCTCAGACTCGCAATGATGTTCCTGCATCAGCCTCCCCAGAGTGCTGGGATTGCAGGTGTGTGCCACCACCCAGATAGTGGTGGACATTTTGAACCTGTCCAGTGTATCCATGGGTTATCTGTTGGTAGTCCTAGAGCTAAAGACTTTGATTTTCTATTTTCAATAAATTAAAAATAATAATAATAATAAAAAGAAAGTGCTGCATGCTCGACACTCAGCTAAAAACTTCACAAATCTTGTGTCACCTCTTGATCATCCTGATAACACTCTGTAGTAATTATTATTACTACCATTTTATAGAAATTAGGGGCCAGGAATGCTCAAAATAATTGGTCCAAAGATGCAAGCTAAGTGAATGGAACTAGATTTTTAACTTAGGTCTCTCATTCTAGAGATATTTAAAACAGGGGCTGGGGATATAGCTCAGTGGCATAAGCACTTGCCTGGCAAGCGCAAAGTCCTGAGTTCGATCCCTGGTACCAGACAAAAAAAAAAAAAAAAAAAAAAAGCAGCGCTCTAGCTGGTCAAGTAGAGATATTTAAAACATTTTAATGTGGTTCTGCAGTGAAGGAAGAGTTTGAATGATTCTTACTGTAAGAAGCTCTGCTGAACGCAGATGAAATGTTCACTAGTGGAAAAATGCTAGTATTTTTTCTTAGACTGACTCTAGGGTCTAGTAATGATATGGTGCACTCTGTGTGACCACTGGCATATGTATGATCAAATAAGAAATGTAACTTGTTGTAATTTAGATAAGGAATGACAACATTCTTTAAATGTTCCATGTGTAAATGTTGTATCTATGCTTTATGAATATTTGCCAAATTACCAATGCTTATGGAGATTCCATGAGAATATCAGAGTGAAGATTTTCCCCAAAGAATTAATTTCAGAGATTCTGTGCAATGTATGTCTACTATGCACTAGGTTAATTATTACAGCCATTTAAGATGATAATAGAAGGGCTGTGTAGCATTGTAAAGGAAAATAATGAAAATGTTAATTGTCATCTATAGAGAAAAAGTTGCTTATACATCATATTTATGACTATTTTTTAAAGGCACTGTACAATAACTAAGAAAACATAGCAAAATGCCAATGATGCTTGTGTCAAATTGATGTGATTGCTTTTTCTCACGAGTTTTAAATAGTATAGTTAGGTTACTTTCATAATAGAAAAGAAAGAATAAATACAAAAATTAAACAAAAGAGCAAGAATATGTTTGAAAGATACGTTGCAGGGCTGTAACCAGCAGAGTTTCCCAGACTGTTAATGTGGCTGATGAATTCAGGGAGAAGCTAAAGATAATTCCACGTTTTCCCAAAGAGTCCAGTGAATTCTCCAAGAAAAGATAAGTCAGACTGTGGAAAAGATAAGTGAATTCCCTTTAGACATTTTCAAGCACTGCAGTTAACCCCAACACTGAATCCATGCAGAAAAGGGAGAGGGGAAAGAGGAAGGAAGAGGTTTTGGAAGAAGAAAATCAGTTTATGTTTTTAAGGGCAGCTTTGTTATATACTGAATAACCCTCACACAACTGATTTTTTTGTATCGATACTTGAAACAGACGTTCAAGGGGAATGATTAGTAGAGGAATGATCTTAATGTCTGGGACCCAGAGACTGTGGAAAATCATTTGGAAAAGTATTTTAGGGAGTCAAGGAAAGACCCATGAGACACTCAGGTAAGAGAAATGGGCGTGAGCCCACGAGACTGGGATAGGAAGATCTCTTCCGAGACTGGGGCTTCATTTCTGTGAATTATTGAAGACCTGGGGATGGTTCAATACTGAAAGTAAAAGCTATTTATGCCTAAAATCGAGTGTGAGGGGTGAAGAATGAGGAAAATGAAAATCACTGTCAGATGAACACTGGTGTCTGTGTGTATGTGAATGGTGAGATCACCAAACTGATTTACAAAACAATGAGGACAAGCAGATTTAGGGAGATTCATATGTCTAGATTTTGAGTCTCCAGCAGGTATTGTACAACCTGGAAGAAATGGCCAGTCAGTAGGTAGATCTGCTTAGAGCTCATGAGTGAGATCAAGCCCAGCAATAAAGATCAATCTGGTGAAAACCAGTAGGTGCAACAACTCATAAAGTGTATGTTAGTAATGTGAAATGTTACGGCAAGGCCAGGACTGGTCTTCACACTGCTGTTGCTGTGGGGAGGCCCACTGGTCCTTTAGTAGAGGGATGGAACCAAAAGTCCAACTATAGTAGGTTGGTAATAAATGAGAAGCAAGAAAGTGCCAACGATAAATATAGACAACTCTTTCAAGAACTTTGATAGATACAAGGTGCGGAATCCCTTAGGGTAAAAAGAAGATGCGTAGCTGGTCTCCAGAATGTAGAAAAGGAGCCAGAAAAGAATGATGGTTGAAAGTACCTCAACTAGAGATAACTGGTAAAGAGGGTCTGAGTGAACATGGCGGAGAGTGGAGTTGCTCTGAACAAGAGCAGGGATGTGTATTGACCTGAGAAGACCACAGTGAAGGGATGGCAAACTCACGTTAAAGTGCTGTGCTTGCTTCAGCAGCGCATATATTAAAGCGTGTTATCTCTCCTCTCTCCCTCTCTCCCTCTCTCTTTCTCTCTCTCTGTCTCTGACTCTCTCTTTCCCTCTCCCTTCCCCCCACCAACAAACTGAAATCTGTGCTGTCACTAGCCTGGCACTGTTCCATAGAAATAATTAGCAATCTTCCAATTAATACTTTGCTGCTGCTCTTTACCCTTGAGCTAGCTATTAGTGTCGTACAAGTAAGGAGCAGCCTCATTACTGATCAGTTGCTGAAGTTCGGATTATCTGGCCTTTTGATTTTGAAATCATAGCCTACTTTCTGTAACGTTTTGGTGGTAGAGAATGTTTACTTTTGTCAGAAGGCCCCCAAAGTGAATATTCAATGGATCTTGTATGATAAGTCAGATCTCCCCAAAATGTCCTTCAAATACAGTAACAATCCATCTAGCTGTATTTTCTTCACAGGCAGCAGTCTAACTAGATTTATTAATTCATAAGGCAGTTGTAGAGTGAAAGTTCATTTCATTGATATTTTAAAAGCATATATGTATTATGTATTTTGCATAAATTGGCCCCAAAGTTCATTGTTTTGAATACAGGAAAAACTAAGGTCTGGAAGGGTGAAATAATATGGTCAGGGACACAGACCTGGTCAACAGCACTGAGGGAGCTCGAAAAGAGGATCTCTGGTATAAAAGCCTAGCATTACGTGGTGTGTGGTTCCTAACTTACATCAAACACACGAAAGCTTTTCTTCCCTTCACTTTTTTTCTGACGTGTGTGTGTAATTTGTTGTCCTTGGCCTCAAACAGTGGCTCATGCTCTAGTCACTGCCGTTGACCTAATCTGGGTCTGTTTGGACATTTTGCTATCTGCATGTATGAGAGGATCTGGCTGCCCAATAAATGAAACACTGTTTCCATTTGCTTCGACTTAACATGGGAAACCCTTATAAATTGGTTTATTTTCTAAGTATCCTCCTTGTTGAGAGAATTAGTTTGAAGGATCTCTTCAGTTTTAACCTGTGCATGATACCATGGACCACATCCGAAGAATGACAGAAGTAATAAAGAATAAAAATAAAATTCAACAAACCTATCTTATAACTGGTACACTATTTGTCTCAGAGTTTGGTTAGTTCTAGTTGTTTAGATTTAAATACGAAATGTATGAGTGCAAAGGTTCTTTTGAAAGGGAGCCTTTGTTGCTTTCTCAGAAGAGGAGGTTCTGTATATGTCAATTGAATTAAACACGACATGGAGTTCCCAGGGTGGAAATTTGAGCTTTTTGGAGAGTGTTAGCTGATTGAACTAAAGGGACAAATAAATCAGAGATTTGGAAAGCTTATATGTCTTACCAAATCTTATTTGCACTCTTCAGGGTGGCAACTTGTAAAACAAATTAGCTATGTCACTCTTGGTATCTAAATCTCATGATAGTTTTCTAATTCTCTCCTGTTGTAATGTAATAACCCTGCATATTTAGGCTGGGTAGAATACTATTTTGTTTCACAATTGAAGGTTCTTTTCAGTACCATGGGTCCCTTTCAGTTGACTGATATTTTTTTGAAGATAGAGACCAAACACAACGAAACAAAACAAGCCCTTACTCATTGCTAACTATGTTATATTTAAGGGTATTCCTTCAAAGACAACGTGAATGAAGCATATCAATTAGGAATGGGTTGGTCTGACTTTAGCAATTATGTGGGCAGGAACAGGCTTAATTATAGCTCAGGAGTTGGGGAAACCCTTTTTATTCTAAGAAACTGAAGTCAGTGACTTAGAAATAACACCCATGTGTCCACAGTTTGTCTTGTGGCATGTGTTCCTTCTTTGCTGTAGATATCACTGTAGCACATCGACTTTGGCATTTTATGGTTTGAAAATAGTCACAGCAATATCTTTTCATGCTTTTACTTAGTGATTGTATTTTTCATTGATTTCAAAAGCGTTACACATACCTTGTCCTACATTTATAACAAAAGGTACAAATATAGAAACTAGAAATATGTAACTAGAAGCTAATACTTTTATATTACACCTGCTCTAGAGAAGTAAGCATTATGAACATTGGGGTCTTTTATCCTCTTGGATTTAAAAACAGTTAATAATAATAGTAATATCACTAGTAACATGACAATGCAGTAACAATACCAATAATTATAACAGCAGGTAATTCGAGAACTGTGAATCAAATATTATTCATTGTGCTTTATAAAAATGTCTTTATTTTATCTTCACAAAAATATGAGGGAGCAGGTAATAGTACTATTCCCAAATTTCATATCACTACAATACAGAGGTTAAATAACTTTAACACAACACACAGCACAAAGGGAAGCACATTTGAATATAAATTAAAGTTACCCTGTACTGCCTCATATACTTCATCTTTATATTTAATTTAAATTGTATGTTAGAAACAATGTTACATTGTGCCTTTCCTGTGAATTTATAAGGATGTCCCATGTTAATAAATCTACATCAACCAAACTTAAACAGCCACCTAAATATTCATTATTTGCCTGTATCTTACTCCCTTTAGATTTTATAGTTTTTTGGTATTATAATAATGTTATGATGAACTTAGGTTTACATAAATCTTAGCCTATATAATCATTTTCTTGGGATGAATTTCTAGAAGTAGAATTACAGCTTGCTATGATGACATTTTAATGTCCCAGTATTCTAAATTATGAGTACAAGTCCATTTGAAAAAAAAAAAAATTCTACATCTACACATAAACCTCAAATCTTTAAAACTTCATTAATGGGAGTTCTTATAGTTTGGAAGTTTTTATGATGTGATGAGAGAAAGCAGCAAGCTAAGCCACGGGAAGCCATTCTCTGACTTAAGCTTGACCTTTGCTCATTAATAGGCCACTGCTTTATCCTTGTATGAAACCCCTGCAGCTAATCCATCCTGGAGTGCCCATTGATTTTGACTAAGCTGCGTTCTCAGAGCAGCTTTTAAGGGGACACAGCAAGGGGAGAAATTAGGCTGAAGATTACAAAGCTTAAAAGCACAACATGAAATGTTGTTTTTAATCACAATTCTTGTAGACGTCTTTGTGACGCTGAAATAAAAGAGCATAACATCAAGTTCTGTTCCAGAGGAGCAGTTATCACAAATATGGGAATTTCAAGGGACATTAAGAAATAAAGGTAGGAGGAGGCCTCCATAAATGCCTGTACTCTCCAAGCAGAAGTCAATACCGGTGACCTGGGTGGACGAAAATGGTGGTAGTAGCGCTTGGTTGCTGAGAAAATCTTTGCTGTTCTTAGTGACCCATCTGCTGCTCACTCCTGTCATATTTGGTGCTTCACTTCTTTTCACTGTGTCCCACCCAATCCTACCCGCCAGACCGTCTTAATTGCTTTCCACTTTGCTTTATCGTCACCCACTGGTAGATACCCTTATGGTTTCTGTCCTGCTTCTGTCCTTCTCCAAGCTCCCAAGGTCAGAAAACCATATAAATATCTACTATCTAAATTAATCAGAAGGCCTGGATCCAAAAGCAGATGTAAACTGTTGCTCAGTAGCTCCTCTTTCTTCCCTGTTTTCATGCATTGCCTTGTGGTCCTCTGTCCTGGGCAGGTTTTCCCATATGGGTCCAAACTGGTCATGGCTGTTTTCTGAAAAATGACAGCGAAGTAATCGAATGAGCAAACTCAAGCTAAATGAAAGGGCATGTTCCTGACTGTAGTAAACTGGAAAATGAAAGCAGGGGATTACATGCAAAGCGATTACAATGAGAATACATACATATCTAATAGCATTTAGGATTGTCTAGGAGATTAAGTTTCCGTAGTTCTACCTTTCTTTAAATAACATTCAAAAGCCCCTTTTCCAATGCTCCCTCAGGGAAGGTAAAGCCGCGTATAATGTTACCTATTATAAAGGATCTATTGGTTCTTTATTCAGAGGCTTAGGTTTAAATTCTTGACTTTCAAGGAACATTGTAGAAAGAACTCCCCCTCGGTGAGTCTTTAAATACTGAACAACTGTGGGCTCCCAAACTTGGCTGCATGTCTGAATCCCCTAGGGAAATTTATAAAAATGCAGTCGGGCCCAAGAATTTATATTTCTCAAAAGCTCTCCAATTGATTTTGATGTGCAGCCAAGTTGGTGGACTGCCGCTAAAGTGGCTGTTTAGACGTTAGCTAAGTCCGTTTCTTTGCCTTTAGTGGCTATTCAGTAGGTGGCCTGTGTGCGGACATTGGGCCAGTCACTACGACATTTTATAGCCAAGTTCGTCTAGGTCTGTGAGTGGCAGAAACAGTTTAAAACAGAAGTCTGAGCCTTCCCTTTCACATTTAAGTAGCCGTTTAAAAATGTTGATTCAGGCACCAAAGTAAGGAAGGAAGAGTTGCAAGCTAAAAACAGATTCTTCAGCACTCACATCTTAGTTTCTTCCTTATAAAATAGAAAGAGTATCTTTCTATGATATCTTTTGACTTAACTTTGTTTTGAAATAACTTTTACCTAGTGGAGAATTACAAAGCTAGTCTAGGCAGCTCTTACATAGTCTAATCCAGGGTTTTTCCAATTTCAATATTTTATGCAATGCATCCTCTAATATAAGTATTTTATACCACCATGGCGTATTTATCAAAACTAAGGAATTCACTTTTGAGTTTCCCCAATTTTCCCACTGTCTCAGTGTGTTCAGGGTGCTATAACAAAATACTTTAGGTAATTTATAAGAATGAGTTTAGTTAAATGAGTGAATAAAGATGACAGGAAGCTAGAAGGTAGGCTTGGGGAAGAAGGAGGATAAAAGGGAGAGGTGGGTAATGGGGTTGAAAAAAAATGAAGCTATGTTATACTACACACGCCAGTTTCCAAAAGCAAACATTGCTATTATGTATTACTAATGGGCACTAATAAAATACAATAATACATACATACAGGTACATCCCTAGTGTAAGAACCTGAAAGAGTAAATAAAACCCAAATGTACAATCGATATTATGAAAGGGAAAGAGAGTGCTCAAAAGAAGAAACAACTGCGATGAGGGAAAGGGAAAGAAGAAAAAGAAAGAAAGAAGGTAAATATATATATATATGTGTGTGTATATATATATATATATACACACACATATACACAGAAGGATGGCTGGGATAACTGTACTGCTGATGTCTAATGGTTTACTGAAATAATTTTTTGATCAATTTTACATGCTTGTATCTGGCAATCTGAACAACTACTATGAAGACAACAATATGCAGTATAACAAACATAGTTAAATTCCTGTATCTTGTTTTGTGAAACTCTGTATCATTTATGATGTTTTGCTTTAATTTTTTATCCTCTTTAATGGTTTGGTCAATCTTGTATTCTTACATCTGTTAATTTGAGCAACTTCATTAGAGATAAAAATTTATAATATAACAACCAGTGTTAGTTCCTATCATTTTGTTCTGAAACCCTGTATCATTCTTATTGTTTTTGCTTTGTTTTGTTTTTGTTTATGTTGTTGGTATTTTGCTGTTCTTTTAAAAAGTATTATCCTCTTTAAAATAAAACAATAAAAGCCAAAAAAATACATACAGGTACATAAATATGGAACAACTGTGTATTTGATATATACTTCAAACAAAGAACACCAAAAACAACCAGATTTATTGGCCCCACTTCTGTAGCCAGGGAAGTCCAAAATCCAGTCAGCAGCAGATTGAGCATCTGGTGAGGATGAGTACATCAGACTGGATACCTTTTACATATGCTTATCCAATAGAAGGACAATAGATTTCCTTCCAGCCTGCTTTATAAGGGTGCCAAACCCACTTATGAGAGTAGAGACTGCATGGTCTAATCACTTCCTAAAAGCCTTAACCTTTTAACACTGTCACATTGAGTGTTACATTCCATCATATGAACTTTGAGAAAACACCAATATTCAGACTATAGCATTTACTATATTGTTTTTGTTCCAGTATCTACTCAGGGTACCACACTGGATATAGTCATCTTGTCTCCTCCAATTGGTCACCCTTTCCCTGTCTCCTGTGACCATTGAACTTAAAAAAAGTAGTGGCCCAGTATTTTGTAGCACGTCTGATGTTTTCTAGCCATCATACTGACATTATGAATTTTGGTGAAGTACTATGAAAGGGACATATACCCTTCTTGTTGCATCACATCAGGACCTTAGTAAGACTTTTTTCTGACAAGAGGATATCTGTGTCCTCTTGTTAGAGGTGTCTAAACAACAGCCAATGGCTACCTGCATGGCTAAAGGGTTCTCTGCTTGAGGCCAAGTCTTTCAGACCACTTCCAATTCTAAAGGCCTAAAACTAGTAAATTAATATTACAATTAGAAAGTTGTATGTGCAAGATGAATGCATGATTTGGGTAGAGAGCTTAAAGAGTAGAGTTAATCAACCCCCTAAAGGCTGACCCCCATCTTAGAAAGTACCTGGGACTTCCTACATGGGGACTGAATTCAGAACTAGTATCTCCACAGAGGTGGTGGTTTTCCCCAGTGTGGGGTCCTATTACACTCAGTAGGAGGCATCTGTAAATAAGGGCTTGGTGTGGATAACTGAGCCACTGGGTTTCTCTTGTGGTTTTCATCTGTGTTACTAGAAATTAAATTGATGGGTAGTTAAGTAGTAAGCAATCTAATCTGAAAGAAGGCCATGACCTGACTCTATGTCTGTGGTTTGCATGTTAAGTAGCCGAGGTTTTTATTCATTGGGGCTTAATTTCTCTCACTATGATTCATTAATTCTTATTGAAATGCATTTTCCTTTATTGGACTCACACATTTCTTCAGAAATAGATTGCCTACTCCTGGAAAAATCTCAGGTAACATAGTGAACCTAAATGAGTTAATTGTATATTTCAACACGTGCATTGTAAAGGTGACTTGTTATAATACTGAAGTTAGGAGTGATGACTCTGAACAAGCTAGTTTATTTGAAATGTGATAAAGTTCCTCTAGAGAAATAGAGGCTCAGCTGAAGCTATGTAAATGCTGTGTGATGTCAATTGTGCATTTTGGAAATACCGGTGTACTACTTGCATGCTTTTAGAAATCAGATGTTTGGTTTAATCTGGGACTTCAGCTACCTACTATACTATTTCCCGCTCCCAATTATCTAATCTCACTATTTCATTTCTTTGTCAAAGATGATACTCAAAACTCTAGACCCTAATTTTATAGTTCTTTAAATTTTTTGAGATATCTTCATTCATGTCCATAAAATCATTGATTTTGTAGTGTTAATAGAGCATCCATTCTTTTGATAGTCCTTTTAAAATTTAGGAAAGTATTGGCTAAATTTTTTACCAGTTTGAAAAAGCAAACTGTACAACTCACAAATTTAATCATTTGTTTGAAAATTGATACTTTATTGCTGTATTTCTTATATTAAAATGCTTCAGTCTCATAATAGTTATTGGATCAGGTAATATTTGTAATAGAAAGATGTCATAGATGGATATGTGTAGAATTTAATGACCAAATTGCCCCTCTGCTCAAGATGTTCCAGATTATATTATTAGCATGAAAGCTATAAAGTGTTTGAGAATCCGTTTCATTGTGATAAGTATAATCAACGTGTTTCTCTATGGTTGTAGACTTGTTCACAACCACTACTAAGAGAAAAATAAAATGACATAATGTCTGGGAAAGAATTCTTAATAGAAACAGATGCAAGTTCATGGTTTGTGGTTTGCCAAATGTAAAACTCTTTCTAGAAAGCCCTGTTGACAGATTTGCTCTGATAATTGAAGAAGTATCTCTCATTTAGTGGTGAACAAAGGCAGTTCCTCTTCAGTGAGGTCGGGTTCATTCTGCCATCTTTGCTCACCAAAAGGGGAGAAGAAGCATATTCCAAATTACGTTCCATAAAATTCCTAGTTCTTACTTCTTTTAACTTTTGCTAGCTTTAGCTAACCTTTGAAGTCCCACACTGAGATACCTTTTGAAGGACATTAGAGACACCTTCAATAAATCTTACGCTGAGAGGAAAGTGAGCTTTGCGATGAGCTACATGTGTACACATAGCACTTCATATTAAATTTAAGCTGGGACCCTATCATTTGAAAAAGTTGTTTTTAAGAGAATGATAATGAATCAGGTTCTTCATTAATGTTTTCTGTCATGGTTTTAATGGTTCATATGCCTTATAATAAGCCATATTTAAATAAATATGTAAACGGGTGATTACTTTCAAAATCAGGATAGTTATAACCTTCGTGGAAAATGACAAAACCTCACACTTTTCAGCATGGCCTGTAAAACTTATCACAGGTGATTGTGACTGTTATACTTTATGGACAGTTTTGTGGTAACTGTTTAGCAGTGAGGCCTCTGGAAAGATCAACCCTCACACATGTAGTGCTTGCAGATGCCCAGGGTGCAAATATTGTCAACCTGCCAAGGTAACTGTATGTGGAATTGGGACAAAATTTGCATAATCAGCACTGAGGAGCC
Organism: Dinomys branickii; assembly: GCA_004027595.1. NCBI lineage: Eukaryota > Metazoa > Chordata > Mammalia > Rodentia > Dinomyidae > Dinomys > Dinomys branickii. Next base: position 137,444 of record PVLD010000592.1, on the reverse strand, counting down.
AGCACCAGTTATCGGTAGGACTCCACAGATTATACCCATTTCGTGATCGAGGAAAGCTGAAAACCAAAGCTGCCAACTCAGGACCACAGAGTCAGAAACAGACAAGCAGAGGCCTGTTTCCTAGGCTCAGTAGGCATGCTTGGCAATTTCAGTCAGACCTCCTGTTTGGGAAAATTGTTAAAAATGATTCTGTGGAAAAGTAGATTGAGATCGATTTGTAATTCCTTTTTGATAAGGGTTTTTTAAAAAACTGCTGTTTAAAAAATTGGATCACCATGAATTGTGTAATTTTTCACCCAAAATTACATGTGTAAGGGATTCCCCTACACAAAATTAGAGAGTGAACAGCAGGAAAAAAATAAGAGTAGACGAAACCACAAGTGAGTATTGAGTGGCTTGTTGCTCAGTTCCTGAATGAAGGGAGCGCTGGAACCCTTAGCCAGCTCAGTTTCTTAAAACATTGAAGGAAAGAACTTTGAGAGCTGGGACTGTGTTTCTGTGGACTAACTGTTAAATATGTCTGATACTCTGAGTGGGATTTCATTTTGTTCTGTTTTTGGTGATCTTGTAGAATAGTCAAATCCTCTTTTTAATTTCAGGCCCTTCCTTGAGGCTTATTCCTATGTACATAGTTGAAGAACAGCTTCAACTTCTATTCCTGCACTTGACGAGAAAGACCGTGAACATAACCATCATGAATGGTGAGTTAGGCTGTTATGAAAGTGTTTATTTAAAGTATTTTAGTATTTATTTAAGTGGTGTTTGCTATAACTGAAATACGTATAAGGCTAAAACTTCCTTTGAGTGCTGGCATTCCTTAAATTTCTGCTTAAAATAGCTCTTCTTTAGGTCAAGGCATTTTTTTGTCCCCCTCATTTCTGACTACGATGATCATTTAAATGTTAGTTTTTCAAATCTTTTTTAAAAAGCAATGTATATATTTAAGATATAGAACATGATATAAGATATATATGTTGGTCTTTGTAGTGGAACAAATGAACCTATTGTCTTAATTTCCCATTGCTAGACATAATGTGCAACACTTACAGCCTAATGGAGGAAAGGTTTAATTTAAGTTCATGGTTTGGGGGATTCAGTCCATGGTAAGCTGGCTCCAAGGCAGAAACATGGCAGAAAGGCATAGAAGAGCAGAGTTGATTAGTTCATGACACTCAGGGAGCAGAGCAGGGGAGCCATACCTCCATGACCCACCCAGACATATCCAGAAGTGTGTTTTACTAATCTGTTTCTTAATGCAATGAAATTGACAAATCAGGATTAATGGTCATGCCTTCACATCATCTTGCATAGTTATCTGCCCCTCCCACCCTGTAGTAAGAACAGCTACAAACTTTTGAATATTTTTGTGTTTCTTCTCTTTCCTTTCCTCCCTCCCTCCCTCCGTCCCACATCTCTCCCGTCTCTAGCTTTTTTCATAAACCCAGGAAATGAATTATAATTGAAATACAAATACAGGAAATTCCAGGTTTAAGCTTCATATGGCAGAGTTCACTTGGCTGACAGTATATTGCATTTTAGACTTTTCTGATATATAAACTACGCTAGGATAAGGTAACCAGATGTCCTGAATTAGACAAGGTAGTGTCCTAGATTTCAGCTTTCCTCCTTTTGACAGTATTTCCCCTCAAAAGTTCCTGTTAGGGCCACCCTGCTTAGTTGCATCTTTTGACCAGAGAAAAATACTGTAATCCTCCCTGGCCAACACCGTCTTCTCGTGTGCTTGAAAAATTTGATCTGAGATAAGCTACGATACTGTTCAAGAAGTAGAAGCAGCAAAGAATAAACTCACTCATTTGTAGAACTCTTCCTCTCATAAGTCTATTATTTGCTGTCACCTATGAGAGCTCACAGTCCAAAGTCTATCAGCTTTACCAAACCAAAAAACAGTACTTTGCTTGGGAAGCTTGAAGATGATTCTTTGCTTGAGCAGACTTCAGTCTTACTCCTGAACTTTCTCCTTGTGCACTTCCTTGTAAAATCTTGCTTTAGCAGGAATCCTAAGTGGCTTTAGTCAGAATCTTCCATTCTCCCCATCTGATCACGGCCCACATCAAATTAGGATAACTCCCCATCCACCATACCTAGGTGATATACTGGTTTGTCTTTAGCAAGAATTCTGCTAGGTTGGTCTAGCCAGCAACTCCTCTACCGTTGGTGTTTCCTCTTGGTGATATCTAACTACTCACCCTTGCCCTGCTCCTTGGCTGTAAACTCCCACTTAGGCAATGGCATTGGGAATGAGGGCCAGTTTACAGAGTTCTCTGTACCCCTATTGCAATAGTCCTGAATAACAAATGTATTACCACCCCAACTGCTATCCAGCTCTGGGACTTCTTTGTTTATTTTTTTTTTGTTTGTTTGTTTGTTTTTTGTCTTTATGAGATAGGGTCTCGCTAGCAGTTCAGGCTGGTCTTGAGCTCACTTTGTAGCCCAGGCTGGCCTCGAACTCGCAACGATCCTCCTGCCTCAGCCTCCCAATCTGGTACTTCTTTGAACAAACATCAGGACAAGCTGCAACTGAAGCAGGAGAAGAAGAAAGCTAGATGAGGAGGAAGTAATTATCCCCAAGAGGAGTCAGGGACATAAGAGAGGCTGAAGGTGGCCTGACACTCTGACACTTTCCACTGCCCTCCAGTTCTCAGAAACCTCTACCCCTTGCCTCGTGTCTTTATCTCCCTTTTCCTTACCTCTTCAAAACATTCATTTACTTTTGCTGCTCAGGATAATATTTATTTCTGATCGCCTCAGACACTCATTTCTCTAATTTCTACAGCTAAAGAAAAGCCCAGTGTGTCTTTCTGTATTCTCGGACAATACCCATTTCTTGATTTTACACATCCTGGCTAACATAGAGATTTGTGTAAGTGAATGTCCAAGCCACATCTATGCTGTGAGTCTCTATAATTGAAATCATATCAGAAATTTATGATGTTTTGATAGTGAGTATATGAGAGCGATGAAATCTAGGTTTAAATTTGCTCTATCACATAAGGAAGTAAATGAAATCTGGTCCAGTTGTATGGAGCATTCGAGCCCTCTGTGAGCTGCCCCCCACTCTTTTGTATCTAGACTGACTGCTGGATGTTTATTACCTGCCACTCCCAAATCTGTGCTCTAAACATGACCACAGTTGATTTATTAAACATACTGTGCAGCTTCCCCTTTCCCTTTTTTTGTATAAGCTTCCCTTTAGCTTGAATGTTCTCCCCTTAACTTCCCTTCTTTCACCTTCACTTGAAGTGTGTGGATCTTTTCAAAATGCTAACAGAAAATATGGTCTTAATTTGATTTATTTATTCATTACTCTTCAGCATTGAACCCAGGACCTAACATACAATGACTTTTATTTTAGAATTAGATAAAATTATGATGAATAGTATTTATTAAGATAAAGATGCAAAATAAGTCAGAATATTTTTTCTCTAGTACAAGGAATAGAATCCAGGGTTTTTGTACTGAAGTACATCCTTAGCTTTTTTTGTTTTTCATTTTGAGAGGTGGTATAATTTGTGGAGTTGTCAATTCATTTATAAGAGAGGTGAGTAACATGCTCATTGGAATAGTCAGTATTTTAGTACCCAAAGTAATACCACATATATGTTCATTAAAATGTATATTATGTCTGAGATTCTTAATTATGGCCAAATTCCAAATAATTGAAATGATTAAGATTGGGCCAGTGAGTGCCAACAGAGTTCTCAGGGGCCCAGTTTATGTGTAGAGTCAAATGAAATGCAGGAGGTAAGGATAGTCTCTTCCTAGTTTCTCCTTTATAAATTCCATTCCTGATTACATAAAAGCGCGAAGTTGAGAATGTGAAGGTTTTCCTGTGTCTTGATTTGTTACGAATGCCAACTGCTCCCTCACTTTTATACTCACGTGAACTTATTTTGGTTTTACTTATAATTTTCTTTTGTAAATTTCATCTCACTTGGCATGGGCTTTCACGGCGTACACTGGATGCTGTGCAGAAAGAGCACGGACTTTAACACGCATTGAGCTTCAAAGCCTCGCCCTGCCACTGACATGTTTACTGGATATGTGACCTTTGACAAGTGTCCTAAGGCCTTTGTTTCATAATAACTGTGCACTTCAAGGACCTGTGGTAACTGTAGTTCTATACGTGCACTGATGTGTGTGTGAATGTACTTGTGCTTCCAATTTGTTTTCCATAAAAGGTGAATCTATTCAGTGCAGTGTATCGTGTTTTCAGCGTGAGCGTTTGTCCTCGACACTGTATTCTAATCTTCAAAGGAGCATTAACCAGGTGTTACTCATTTTTCATTCTCTCCATGACATTCAGTGCCATGATTTGTGCCATTTAGTTACTTTTAAATGTTTATTTAATTAAAGTCTTAAGTTCTTTCCTAAAGAGTTTTTTAAAGACATGAACTGTAGTAGCTGTAGATCTGAACTCTATTATCTATAAATGTAGGTGAGTGTAATTAATTTTCAAAAATAAAAAACTTTGGTGCGGGAGCATTTTTTCCTTTTCTAAAAGTCAGTTTTTTATATGAATTTGTTTTATTTCAAAGATTAAAAAACTAACAAAACAATGAAGACAAAATCCAAACAACACAAAAACAATAAAAACAATGCATGACCTCAAAACAAAATGATAGGAATTAATAGTGGCTGTTACATTACATACTGCATCTTCAATGAAGTTGCTCAGTGCACCAGATGTAAGAACACAAGATTGATCAAACAGTCAAAGACAGTAATAAGTAATAAAAAAATTGGAAATGATGCACAGCTTCACCATACAAGATGATAGGAGTTCAACAGTGGTTCCCTTTCTGCTGTATACTGTTGTTTTCAGATTTGCATATGTATACACAAGATAGCTAGGATAACTATACTACTAATGTCTGTTGGTTTATTGAAAGGAACTGTTAATATGTAATTGTTTTATCACATTTGCATGCCTATATCTGGTTATCTGTGCAACTATTTTGAAGATAACATTATATAATATAACAACCATTATCAATATCCTATAACCTTGTTTTGAAGTTCTGTACCATTTTTATTATTCCCTATGCTGCTTTGTTTATGTATTTATTTTCATTATTTTGCTTTTTTCTTTTCTCCTTAAAATGATCAACAAAATTTATATGTAAATACAAGGACAGCTGGGATAGGTGGATTGCTGATGTCTGCGGTTTATGGAAAGGAGCAGTCGATGCTTCAAATTTTCTTTTTTCTAAAAAGTCAGTTTTTCACTCAAATGTCCCAGAATCCTCTTTTTATCTTTTGTGTCCTACTGGGGGCTAGAAATCAAATGGTTCACAAGAGAATACAATACTTAGAAATATTCATAAAGGAGCCACAGCTGTGTTAGCACCCAGACGTGTGCAATGTTTTAGCTTTGTTTCATCTGCAAGTGATTCCCGGTCGGAGACCAGGAAGAAAAAGCGAAAGGTCAAGGAAGCCCAGTGCACTGGATAGTTTGCAACAATCAGGAGAACATAACACCCGGAGAAGCCAAAGGTCTTCCTGCCCTCGCTGGGTACACTGTGTAGGAATTGATTTGCTATATTGAAAGGAACTTGGGATAGGAGTGTGGGAAGAAGAAAAAGAAAAAGTAAATGAAGAGGAAAGCTGAACTATATCGAGGTGACCAAATGCTAATCATTTCATTCACCCTGAATCTGTGTTTCAACCATCCCAAAAAATCAAGGGTGTTTTTACGGTGTTCTAACGCTTTTTTAGTTCTTACAGGTGTAAGGACTTCACTGAAGTGGATTTATACCCACTAGGGGTGGTTTGTGGAAATCCCAGCAGCTTCATTTGCTTAAGTGATACTTCAAGATTATGTTGCTAGGCTAACTTTCTACGACTGCAATGGCAAGAAGAGAAAACTCTGGTTTCCTGTGCAGGTACCGCACAGCAAAGCCTCAGAAGTCCTGAATCTTTCTAAGACTGGCTAGTTTATCATACATATGGGAAAATCATAGTCTTTAGAGTGTGGTTCTTTAATTTTCTGGGGCAAATATTGCTCTTCCAAAATATGATTTCTGTATGACAGAAATAAGAAAAGTAGTCCAAAACTATACATTTTATTCATCCAACAACTGTTTTTGAGTGCCTGCTATCAGCCAGAGATTACTGGAGTGAGGGTGCCTTTACTGAACTGATAGTTTAGCAGAGGAAGATGGAAAATAGCAAGTATATAGAAAGTATAAAAACTTATAGTAAGTATAATAACATGGGTAACTTAGCAACAGAAATAAGAATACACTGTAATCAATACTGTAATAAGGGAGTCTAGGGATATGTCTGGAACACCTAAGATCAGGTATGGAAGAGAAATAAAGGTTTTTTGTTTTTGTTTTTGTCCATCTGTTTTGAAAGCTTTTAAACAGTAGAATGTGATTAGATTTTAGCTTTACAGTGATATATTTGCACCCATGTGTATAGCAGTGCAATTTGTAATAGGTAAATCATGGAAACAACCCAAATGTCCATCAACAAAGGAGTGGATAAAAAGGGATGTGGTATTTTTGTATAGTGGAGTATTACTCAGCTATAAAGAAAGATAAACTCAAGGCTTTTATAGGTCAATGGATGCAACTAGAGACCATACTCATAAGTGAAATAAATCAGACCCTCATGTGGAAACATCCTATTGTCTCCCTAGTGTAAGAACCTGGAAGAGTAAATAAAATCTGAAAGGTACAATAGGTACGCTGAACGGGGAAGAAACTACTCAAAAAGAATGACCAACTGGGATGAGGAAAAGGAGAAAAGAAAGGAAAAGGGAAGGGAACATAGTAACATGTTTTTGTGTTGTTTTGTTTATGTCTTTGTATTTGTAAATTAGATTTTGTTCTCTCTTCAAAATAAAAAAAAATTGTGTCATACACTTCTGACACAGAACTTTCCCCAGCATATGGTAGAGGTCCTCTAGGAGCTCAGATCCTTCAAGCAAAGTGAAAACATACTAAGACACCCCGGAAATATATTCCAGGCATGATTGCATGTACTGCAAGTGCAAACGAGGAAGTGACGGAGACGAGACTTATCAGGGTCTCGCTAGCCCTAGACCCGTGGGGAGAGGCTGGTTCCCGGCTGGGCGGCAGCGCAGAGAAAGACTATGCGGTTGGGGTCGGCAGCCAGGCTTCCCGGGTCCCTGCGTCCTCTCCTCCCTGCTGGCCATGCGCCTCTCCTGCACCTGCGCCTGTTTCACTTGCGATCATTTCAGACTTTGACTCGGCAAACATAACTCTCTTCTCCCATCGGCCCCTTTGCCTCCTGTTGTGTTGCTCTAGTTCATGACCCCTGAGTCTCTGAACAGGTTTACAACCTGTTTGCCAGTTGTAGAAAATTTCCTTTCAAAAATCAATCAAACTTTGCAATGAAGCATTGGGTTTAATAAGATAGTTGCGAATCAAAACATAGCTCAGTGAAAAATCTTTTTCTACCCCCTTTTTTGGTACTAGGGATTGAACCCAGGGCCTTGTGCATACTAAGCATGATGGTACCATCAAACTACAGCTCTTTTCCTGCTACAGAGAAAAATCTTATTAGAAAGTCGTGTAAAATAAAAATAAGGACAACGAATCTGTTTGTTGATGCAGAAATCTAGACATGAAAAATATCAATAAAATGAGCTCACTAGTTATCCCCCCAGCTTCATTTGCAAATTTACCCTATCACTGTTCATTCTATTGTCACTGGAGCTAGCCATCCAACCTTTGTCAACTGCAGAGTCACCGCTGCCTGGTGGGCAAGGTGTTTCCTGAGGACCGTAGCACATGCATGACCAGACAGCTGTTGAATGGCTTCATGCCTAATCCTGTATATGAGCATGCTGGAGAAAGGAAGAAAGGCAATATAAAGAGAGTGTGGAAGGCTGCTTCATTCCAGAAATGTCCTCATCCTTCAAATTGAAAGTCATCATTGAAGCAGGGTGTGGTAGCGCACTCCTGTAATCCCAGCACTAGGAAGGCTGAGGCAGGAGGATCTTTGCGAGTTTGAGACCAGCCTGAGCTACAAAGTGAGCTCAAGGCTGGCCTGACTGCATAGCAAGACCCTGTCTCAAAAAGACAGGAAAAAAAAAGTCATCATTGAGCAAAATGAGCCACTTCTAGTCTTCAAATGGAATGAAATTTAGATATTTTGAAATCCAACTCAAAATGTTAAACCAAACTTAGAATTTATTATAGACAATAAACAAAATGCTTGAAAGGTTCTTGTTTTGCTTTATAGCTTTTGATGATCTTTGACCCTCAGGAGTACACAGAGTTATAGTCTATACAATCACAGGTATATTATGAGAGAATGTTTTCTCATGTACACTGATAGAGTTTGACTTTTTAATTTTTATTTTAGCATGATATATACAATTATATGACTAAACTATAAACTTTAATTTTGCTTTCTGTGTTTCATATTCATTTTGTTGATAACTGATACATATTTATGAACATGCACTTTTCTCTGTATGTTCTGTGTTCATACTTTTCTTCTTTAAAGTTTTACTGTTATTTCCTTCAGTATAAGAGCTACTTTTATTTTCAACTAAATTATATTTCATTCATTTTTTTTGGATTGACATTTTAATTAATTAATTATTTTTTTAAAGTATAAATGAAAAACAAACAACAAACAAAAAACAAAAACAAACAAACAAAAAAGAAAACTAACAAAAAGACACAAAGTAGCACAAGAACAGTACAGTCAAAATTGAACTATAGACAAAGTGACAGAGAATTAACAATGGTTGTTGTATTACATATTGATAATTTCAAAGTGTATGCTCATGAAATCACATATAGACATATAATCTTGATCAAACAATCAATCATGAACTGCTCCTTGCTATAAAGCAACATAAGTCAATAGGGGCACAATTTAGCCATCCTGCATATATATACATAGATATGACATTTTTATTTTAAAAATAAAAGAAGAAAACATATTAGCAAACATATTAGCATCCATTTACAAAATAGCATAAGAACAATAGAAACAATACAGAGTTGCAGACAAAGTGGTAGGAAATTGACAATGGTTGTTGCATTACGTATTTCATTCATTTAAAGCCAAGATTATTCCCTTTGGTAAGAATTTATAATTAATGAATTAAGTTCTAAAGTTTTTATTGATTAATATTTGAAAGTAATAGTTCTTAAAACTATAAGAGGTAGTATAAAAAAGGTGAGAATTTTTACCTGGTATTCACCGAATGATTACATTAAAAGGAAACTTTGTCTCAACCTTTAACTCTGTTTTATTTTCTTCATGCATCAATTTCCTTATTATTTAATGAAAAACTGTCAAGTTCTCTGGAATATTTATTATAACTTTTTATGATAAAGTTATCATTTTTATGATAAAGATATGTAGATTTTTAGCACACTCTCCAGACAACATTTCTAGATTATACAATGGATGTCTATGGAGACATCAGTGTATATAATTTTGAATATGAAAAGCCATTTGTAAAATATACTGGGGATCCACTCAAAGCTACTCTAAGTCAATGTTTAGCAAAGTAGAGAATATTCATACCACAAATACTGACTATCACATCTGTCTGAATTTCCTATGCTAGGATTTTCTTAAAGTAGGAGCACATTCCTCCATGTGAAGTGTGGAGGTGAAATCCCTCTCCATCAGTCGAACATCTTCAGGGTGCCATTCTTCACAGGGATCTTTCCCCACTTCAACTATTGGAGAAGCGGCCTACAGACAAGAAATATCTCCTGCAGGGAATACAATATTTGGCCTTCTTCAAATGAAACTAGACCCTGTTATTAACTACCCATCCATTTTAACAGGGCCTTGGCTGAATTCACTTGCTGTCTTCCTTGCATTCATCTGCTAAAGAACTGTAACCTGCTACGCTTGCTGTTTCTGAGAATATCTTTTTCTGTTCTTTGACACTTCAACCTTAATATTATTTTCTCTGAGCCACCCTGCCTCCCTGGTTTCAGGGTATAAGTAGGTGCAAGTTTGCATTTCTTGAGCACGAATGCCTTGCTAGCTCTGGGTTATATGAAACCCTTTCTTGTGTTGAATGCAAGAAGCCCATGGTTATTGGTACCACAGATTCTCACATTCTTAATCAGTTCCACCTGGCCAATAAACAGTAAAGCCGGGACAGCTTCTCTTCTGTGTGGGTTTTCTACTTTATGGTTAATAAAACTGTCTTTTGGTGTGATTTAAGAATCCCTTTGATGCCTGCTAGTTCACTGTATTGATATTCAGGGGAGGTGGCAGTCACTAGAGAGACTTCACTTCTGGCACCGCATACTGGGGCAGCAGGGGGTTTGTGTAAATCCGGGGGGGGGGGCACAGTCAGAAATGTATTTTCCTTCACTTAAAGCAATCAAAGAAAAATTTAGACATGGCCTTGTTGAAACAAGCATGGCCAACGGCCGTGAGGTTTCCTTTAGAACTAGAGGAAGTGGGCAGAAAGAATTGAAGACAAAAGGCAAAGTGGGGGCAGAAGGCGCGATGTACTCTTCTGAACTCTGTAAAAACTTCGAATTGTTCATTTGCAAAGGTTCTTTGTTGAAATCATTGCAAGAAAACGCTAGTCTACAAGTTAAAAAAAACAGTGAAGCTGGGCTCATGTCGAGCTTTTCTGTAGCGAGTTAGTGAGTAACCCTGGTCTCTGCAGATTTCAGAGAAGAGAGACATGTCTGGAACATTTTCTCACCCCTTTTCCAGATGCAAATCTGAAATCTTTTTAGTTTTAATGCATGGTTTGGGTAATGTGTGAATATTTCCTGGAGTCCAGTTTTTATTTGTATTGTTTCTTGAAAGTTTTCATTTTTTCTGACCAATCTGTGCAGGATATTTGAAGTGGGATAGACGAAGGGATGTGGGAGATGAACTCAGATTGAAACACCACTAACTGATGCATCCGCAAAAGGTGAATGCTTGGTGAATTTGGAACTTTTGCTTGGTTGAAATGATTTCTTTTGAACAATTTATTTTAACCATGTTCACCAATAGCTGCTCAAACTGGGTCTCCTTTGGACTATGAAGAAGTTTTATGATGCGGCGTCCTTCTTTGCATCAGTGCTATATAATCTTGTCTATAATTAATTAACTGGGGTCACTTCTTGAATGGAGTAAATGTCATAACCCTCATTATTGCTGTCATTATCACATCTTAATCATAGACAATGTTAATTGCCCACAGTTTAAAAAGCTTAGGCAATGTCTCACAATAGTCTAGTGAGAACCCTTCCACCAGTGCCTCATTCCTAAGGGTTACTTATCAGATACTTAATCACCGTTAGCATCATTGTATCTCAAGTTTGGAGTTGTCTTTTCAAGTACTTTTCCAGTAAATCTGTCAATATACATTAATGAACTGTAGAAATATTTGTATAATCAGAAAAATTATATCCAGGAAAGATTTGCTGGTGGTGAATTATAGAGACAGCACAGAAGGTCAGCAATGGCCAGTATTTATATGTGGATATGCACATGTGTTTGCTTGTATGTGTAAGACTATTCATTCAACAAACATGTGCCTGGTCCTACTTATACACATGTTAGGTACTGCAGTAGGGGAAGGCACCACATAAATGAGTAGAATGTCTTCCCTTATGTTGAGCATCATATAATGTATGAGGAGCTTTTTGTATTATCACAATACAAAGAGACAGTACTACAACAGAGGATAATTTTTCCTGGGGGAGTTGAGACAGGTCCCTGAAGAAGTAACTTTTGATTTGAGCTTTCAGTGGAGAACTGGGGTTTGCTCAGCCTGGAGTTGGGGAGAATATTGTAACTAAAAGGAGAATTCAGAAAAAGCTTTGAGGAATAAGGGTACTATGTATATCATGTGTGAGTTATATGACAGAGATAGACACAGAGACAGAGACAGAGGTACAGAGACAGAGAGAGAGAGAGAGAGAGAGAGAGAGAGAGAGAGAGAGATCGGCACTTAGCAAGCAGAGAGAAGTCCAAAGAACTCCCCAAATTATTTATTCTGCTCTTTCAAAATATTTTAAGATAAATGCTAATTTGTTTAACGTATCCGACTATTTTCTTAGAAAATTTTGTCCTTTTGTGTGTTCCTTCTTTTTAAGAGACAATCTTTTCGTCTGTACCTTATACTCTGAGTAAAACTTTGGTTACGTTTCTTTTTAAGATCATGATCCACAGTGTATTAAGAAAAGGAATGAGCAAAGTGATTTTTTCTTTTGCTGCCTAAGTTTGACTTATTAGCCGATCCAGAAAAGAGTTTTTGAGTAAGGCTGGTTGATATTTGCCATCATGTTCCCACTGTATATAGATAACTGAAAGTATTTGAGAATAAAATAGTAAAAAAGTACCATAACTCTAAGCCAGACTGCTAAAGCCTCTAGGCAGAACCTCGCGACCATACTCCTTCTCCTTGGTTTATTATATCTGCTCATTTGAATTATCTATGCACAGGTGTACTTAGTGATAATGTTACCTAGTGTACTGGTCATTCTGTTACCAGAAGAAAATACCCTAAATTCCCAGTGTGAGAGAAGAAGAGTTTATTTTGGTTCACAGTGTCAGAGCTTTCGGTCTATGGTCAGCTGACTCCAAGGCTGAACTTCATGGCGGAATAAGGCTGCTCAGCCAATGGCATCTGGGAAGCAGAGAGCAGGATAAGAGACAGAGAAAAGAACCAGGGAGGAAATATGCTCCCCAAGGTCACTCTCCGGAGACACCCAGACACACCCAAAATGTACTTTACTAATCGGCTTTCAAGCAATCCATGCATCTTTAAAGTCAAGATATATCCGTTTCTTCATTCTTTTTAAAAATATACTGTGGATCATGATCTTTAGAACAAAAATGACCAAAATTTTGCTGAATATAAGATTCTCTCTTAAAAAGAAGAAACACAGAAAAGGACAAAATTTTCTAAGAAAATAGCTGATGATCAAAGTTAACGACTATGTCTAGTGTTAAAAGTATTTCAAATAGAGATTCTGATTTCTTGACAGTATTTGACAACAACATAGGGAATCTGTTACACTTATGTGAAGTCAACATTTCTAGCTGGTGTGAAAGTCAGCCATTTTCAAAGCTATCCTGATTTTTTCCCTTTATCACTCTGGATAAGAAACAAGAAAAGAACTAAAGCATTTGATTAAGTTCAGATATTAGTAAACCCTAAGGGTAAAAGGAAAGAATTTTATGCTGGTATTTGTCAACATGAGCTAATATTTATAAAACTTCTTCTCTTGTAGTTTTTCATTCAAATACTAGTAAATTATTATGTCATCCTAATTGAAAGTTGGTAAGTAAGGGATACTGAGTTACCCTCCCACAATGCCCATGCTTAACTATTTCACACTACCAGTAACCAAAAGCAGACAAATATAAAAACAAATCACTTGAAATACAGGTATTTAAACACTAAATTTAACACAGAGTATGACTTTCAATTTAAGGGATGATGTAGAGAAGTCTAATTAGTCTGGTGAACTATAAGAGGTTTACTATTTATCTTTTTATGCAAGAGTATAATATCTTATGAAAAACTTACACAGTGTAGCTGCTACTACATTGGGTGAACAATGCTTATTTAAAACAAGAAAGATAGAAGGTGTTCATTTTAGCACAAAGATTCATATTCAAAAGAGTAGTTGTCAAGCTATAGCCATTTCAATGTTTTAATGCAGTGGAGATACCTTCTTGGGGTTATTTCTAGCCACACAAACATTTGATCTAACTCAAGTAAAGCAAATTAATTAAAGGTGTGGTTTGTGAGATGATATAGGATGTGACACCTCATCTGGCTTAATTTCTTCCTTCTACAGTGTGCTATTTTGCTTCTTGTAGCTATGGCTCTTTGCAAATTTAACTTTTCCTGCATTTGGCGAAAGGTGGTGTCCTTCTGCCTGAAATCACAGTTCACTGCTGCTCTCTGTGCCTCAGACATAAGAAAGTCACGTTCTGCCAGCTGGATATGGCTGCTAAGTGCGTGGGAAGGCCTGTTGTGAGCAATTGTAATGGCTCTGGAACCCTGAGACACTGTACAGTCGTTCCTCTTTCTGCATGATTTCCAAGCCAGAAGAAACGAGATGGCAGTGAGACCACTCTAAGATAGCTGCCATGTCTTGTTCTGTTTTCATTTCCATGAGGGAAATGGCTAGGTTACTGCCAGCCTTGTGGATGTGATGCATTTGCATGGGCTCTGGTGGTTTCTGGAGTTCTCAGCAGCGCCCCTGGGTAGATGTGCTGGGGCTTTGAGCCGAGGCTGTATTTGGTAAGGAGTAAGCAGTCAGCCATTTTCAAAGCTACCATGATTTTTCCCTTTATCACTCTGGATCTCCTCAGACGTATCTATACTACTAAAGCGGATAGGAAACTCACTTTTAATCTGCTGTTTTAAAAACTAAGCAAATTATTAGGAATTTTCACAGCAGGCTTCCTAAGAAGACTTCTTAGTAAGGACAGCTTCTCTCCCTGGCTCCCTTTTCCTTCTGTGATGTACTATTTGATGTACTTATTTACTGCATTTTATCTGTATTTCCTCCACCCCACAAAAACAAGCAAAGATCTGGTTGTCTCTGTAGATGTATTCCTAGCATCTAGAATGGCACCTTGCCTGGAGTGGATATTCTCTAAATATTTTAGAATGAGATAGTTTCAAATTTCACAGTCAAAGGAATTTTAAAATATATCATTTACCTTGATGGCCACCCACACACCATGATTTCCATATCTGGGCTTTTTCTTAGACTCTTTCTTGATATAGAGAATCTTGTGACTAAGTACCAGGAAGGTTGCAGAAATGACCGCCAAGGGATTGGCTAACACCTTGTAATTCAAATGTAATGTTGTATAATTTTTATCAGTAAGGTCATTCTATCATATAGATGTGGATTTGAAGCCTGCTGGTCCTATAACTTCAGATTAGTTCTTTAAATTCTCTGGGATTCAATCTCTTCATCTGAAAAAGGGATGCCATATTTAATTGTTGGGAGTGGTTTTGGTGATTAAGTGACATCGCTTTGTACAGGAGGCAGAACCTGAAGGAATGGTGATGGCAATAAAGATGAACTAGTTTTTCTGAAAGTTGGAACTTCTGTATTAGAATGGTCTTGAAGGTGTTTGAGTTTCCAACATTGTGATATGACCAGTATCACCCTGTGGGGAATCAGGACAGCATCCACTCTTCTTGTGATATTTCCCTACTATTGACATAGGGTAGGAGTAGTCCAGAAAGAAGAGTGGCTCCTTGTATGAGTCAAGGACCATTCCTTTTGAATCATCAAATGGATCATTTGTGAAAATCTTGTTAGTTATAATGAGTTTCACTGAAAATGACAGAAAAGGTGTTATGTTTTATAATGAAAAATTTCTTCCAGTCTCATGTGTTCAGAGGTGGGGCTTTCAGAAGGTAATGGGTCATGGGGCTTTATATTTACCAATGGATTAAGCCATCAGTGAGTTTATATGGGAGATGAGGTAGGGCCCAGTATATCTCTTGCTCTGACCATTTCTATTCTTTCTGCTTCTGGCCACCATAAAGCAAGCAGCATTTCTCCGCCATGCCTCTGCCCCATGATGCTTCTGGCTTGGATCATAGGAGGGAAACCTCTGAGACTTTGAGGTTGGATAAACCTATCTTCCTTTATTTGTAAGTGCTGCGCATTTTGCCTTTTGTCCCAGCAACTGAAAAGCTGACCAACACAAACTGGGTAGTGCTTTTCTATCATTTTATATCTGGGTAGCATTAATCTGTCACTCCCAGCCATTAGCACCTTGAGGAACTGTCAGATAGTTCCTGGAAATGACTCCCTTGGTGCTACTGGTAGCTGCTGCTTGATCTTGGGAGAGCCATTTCTCCTCTTTCAATGATGTGAATTTTTATGAGCTTCCATGGTCAAAAATGCTATCCTAAGAGGATAGTGCTTGTTACCTATTAGAAAACATAAGACTTTCACAGGACAGTTATTAATATGCAGCCATGTTCAACGTAAAATGCATGACAACGTATATATTTCATAAGCTCTTCTGACACATAAATAAGAAGAAAGAGATAAATGGTATTTATTAAGCTGTGGTGACATTTGTTAAACTCCTCAGATTAAGACTGAAATAGCCTAGGAAACACTAGTTGAATATTACATCTTGCAAGGCCATTTTCTCCAAAGTTTCTCTTTCCAGCAGAATGCTATGTATAATAACCCATAATGCTATGTATAATAACCCACTGTTAGTTTATTCTTTTTATTGTCTACTCTTTTCTGGTCCACTGTATTATTTAGGCATGAGAAACATGTAGCTTAGGTCGAGTAAAGTTTCTGAATATTTGAGTGCTAAAAACAAATGATGTACTCCAAAAAAGAAAACCATACCAGTAATATTGATAAATGTTTAATTAAATGTCCACAAAACATAATACTAAGTCAACTTCATTAATTGTTAAACTTAGTAGTCGTAAAGTTTTTATGACTTTTGGAAACAATCGGTAATTTAGATTTCCTTTTTTTGGTAGGATTTTCTGAGTATGCAAGATGATTATCATAAAATTATAAGCAATTGTAAATTTAACGAAGGCCTAGCCAAAGAATTTCAGGAGCAAAATTACAAAACTCTTTTCATAATTTTGTCCTAATGACAAAAGTCAAGTGTATGTAGAACTTGAGTATATTTCAACACATAATGTAGAAAGTATAATAAAATAATAATAACATTTATCAAATATTCATTATGTGCTAAATGTTGTTCTAAGCCTTTGTCCATTATGAACTTTTTTCTTTCTATTGGGAAGAGAAGCCACTGTGGGTCACACTTTGGGTTTTTCCTGACCTAAATCAGGAGCTGATAGAACTTCTAGCTCTCCAGAGATGATAATGGAATACTAGACTCCCCACCACCACCACCCCACCCCCCCCGCCCGGCTGAATGAGAATAGCTGCTTGCAGATGTGATGCTCTCTAGGTGGGTCCATGTCAGTGGGAGGGAACACTGAACAGGAAATGGGATTCCAAGAATACAGGCTTGGGAAGCTTTCTGCTTCTGCTATTTTCTAGCATGTGACCTTGACCAAGATGTTATCCTCTTAGACCTTAGCATTTTTATTGGTCACTGGAGATCATAATACTTTTCATTTGTGTTGCTGTAAGGAAAGTTTAAATGAGGAATGTACTTTTGTAGGGCTTCCACAACAAGTTACTATAAGTGAGGTAGCATACAACAAGAGAAATTTATTCTCTTAAAGTAGATGCTACTCTGGAGGCTAGATGTTTGAAATCAAGGTGTTGGTAGGACTATATTCCCTCTGAAGTCTCCAGGAAAAAACCTTCCCTTGTGTCTTTTAGCTTCTGGTGGTTACTCTTAATTGTCTTTGGTGTTCCTTGGTTTGCAGCAGCATATAAATCTCTTTTGTGGTACTGATGACTGAATGCGGGCCCTTTGTACTGAGTTATAACTTTGGCACTTTTTATATTTTATTTTGAAATAGAGTCTCAGTGTTGCTAAATTGCCCAGGCTGTGTTCAAACTTGTGGTCCTCCTGCTTAAGTTTCCCGAGATTATAGACATGTGGCACTATGCCCAGTTACATACTAATCTTAATTTTCAATTGGATAGAATTAAGAGAATCCTAGAGAGGTGATTGGATCATGGGGCCACTAAGCTTATCAGTGAATTAGCTCATTATTGTCCATAGCTGCAGGTGCTGCTGGGAGGTGGGTCACTGGGGACCTGACTTTGGAGGGTCTGATCTGTTGGTGCTTTTCCCCTGTGCTCTGTTGTCAACTACCACGAAGTAAGCAGCATTACTCTGCCAAGCCCCTCATTCATGATGTCTCCACCTTGGAGTCTTCTGACCAGGAACTGAAATTTCTGAAACCAACAGCCAACTAAATCTGTCCTCCTTAAATTTATGGCCCTCAGATATTCTTATCACAACAACAATAAAGCTAATCAATACAGAAAGTTGGTACCAGAAACCTGGGTCATTGCCATAGCTATCCCTGAGTGTGTGCTTTAAAATCCTTTTGGAACTGATTTGTAGTAGTAACTTGAAAGATTTGGCTAAAGAAGCCCTAGAAAAGTGATGGCAAACCTTTTAGAGATGAAGCATCCAAACTATAACTAAACTTCCTTGCAAAGTGCCAACACTGTAATTAAGCCTGAATACTTAGGTTTCAGTTTAGAAAAACAAAAAGCTGTTATCCAATGCTTGGCTGC
Source organism: Dinomys branickii (assembly GCA_004027595.1). Classification (NCBI taxonomy): domain Eukaryota; kingdom Metazoa; phylum Chordata; class Mammalia; order Rodentia; family Dinomyidae; genus Dinomys; species Dinomys branickii. The sequence continues at coordinate 119,265 of PVLD010000592.1, read as the reverse complement.
TAGGGTGACTTAGCTCACATGCTGACAGAGAGGGCTCTGTGTGGTCACTGCAACACACATGCCATAGGTTCACCACCAGTGCTTTAGAATGATGTCATGACAAGTTTTGAGATCGATGGAGAATTCTAGCTGGAAATCAGAAGACCAGGATGCTGATAGGAATGCAGACAGTAAAGGCCAGGCTCATGAGGTTTCAGGTGGGAATGAAGACTTTCTTAGGAATTGAATGAGTGGCCATGCATGTCACACTGTGGGAAAAATTTTGTCTGTCTTGTCTGTGTTCTAAGACTTTGTGTGAAACTGAATTTAAAAGTGATACACTAATTGATCTAGCAAATCAAATTTCAAAGCTGCCCAACACTCAGGTGGTGGTATGGGTATGAGAATTAGAAGCAAAAATCTGAGAAGAAAGATTTGAAAAGTTAAGTTCTAGACTGAAAATAATCACACACACAGTTGTTTGCTAAAGAGATTAGAAGCCTTAAAAAGAAACCAAGTGCCTTAAAATTTGAACTGGGACAAAAAGAAAGATACCTTGAAAGCATCTCCAAAATCATCAAGGCCTTACCCATTAGCAGGCTCAGGGGTGCAAAAGTGCAACACTTTGATATCAGAAGAGAAAAGGAGCGCAAAGACCTAAGAAAGGGGCTGGGGTATTAGTTTGTCAGGATTCACTTCATTGTACTCAGCGATCCAGGCACTCAGAGGCTTTTTCATCCATGGCTTAAGGAACCATAACTACTGGTCAAGCTAGGGTTCAGGGGACCAAAGACAAAGAGAAGGGAAAAAGATGGGGAAAGGAGATAGATAGAGTGAAGATGTGCCATACACAAGGTCCTAATAAGTTCAGTGAATGTAGACATTATACGCAATAAGCCTGAACTAAGGTTCATCGCAACAAGAATAAAAAGAGAGAAAGAAGAACTAGAGAAGAAGGGAAGGGGACTAAAAAAAAAAGAAATAAGCTATATTACCTGTGTGTACCAGCTCTCCAAGATGGCTGTAAAATACATGTACTGCAAACATATAGTAATAAAAAGAAAATAATTAGCAATTTTAAAATAAGAGTTTGCCTTGAATCTCAGAAGAGACTTTGATTTGTACCTTGCTATAATGCTAGTCCTGTGGAGACTTTGGGGATGAGATTATACCACTTTTGGTTGCATGAAGGATCGCTGTACCATGTTAGGTGGAATGATGGACTCAGTACTCTCTTTATTTGGAGATTAAGTATGGTTTAAGGGGAAATGGTTAGATGTCAAGTTGAAAAGGGGTGGATTTGTGCTAGTCAGTGTTACTGGTCATTTGACAGAGTTAGGAGACTTCTGGAGAAATGATTGGACTGAGGAGCTATTCTCATCAGTGAGTTACTCTGCTAGTGTTCAGAGCCAGATGTGTTAGGAGGTAGAGCTCATATTGAGGCGGGTCATTGGCGGTGAGCCTTTGTAAGCCATATAGCCCCCTTGATACTTTTTGCCTACTTTCTGCTTCCTAATACCACGAAGTGAGCATCATTCTTCAGCCCAGCCCTTCTACCATGTCGTCTCTGCTTTAGAGCCAGATGATCATAGACTGAAATCTCTGAAACTTCTGCTGTAATTTTTGGGTCTCATGTATTACTTTTTGAGCAATAAGAAAGCTAACCAATACACCTCAGGACGCCAATGTCTTCCTCCATGTTCATGTGACTTTCTTTCCTATGTGGGAAAGAGACAATTTGAATAATCTGTTGTCAGCATTTCTCTCTACTCCTTCAACTTCTACATTTACTGGCTTTTAATCTTTAAAAATATATATTCAGAAGAATAAGATTCATATTCTTAACATTTTTATAATTCTTAGGACTTTTTTTGCTGATTTTGTTTACAGAACCATGTTAAAATATTAATAAAGGTATGGAATTGAATACCTATTAAATAAAAATAAAATAGACTTGAATCATTTTACAAAAGTATCTCTCTTCTTGTAAAGAAATCACCATAACTTTTAAACCCATCTTAATCCAGCATGATCTCAATTTAACTTGAGGATGCCTGTGAAGATTTTATTTCCTAGTAAAGTCTGGAGGTCAGGCGTTCATCCTGTCTTTTGAGGAGGACACAATCAAATTGACAGTAGTATGTAAAATGTTTGGCACAAAGACCATTTATATGCACATGTAACAACCTATTACATTTTACAATGTAAATATGTGAAAAAGCCAACCTGACCCTATAACGCTTCCTTTTTGTTCCACGGAAACCATTTTCTCTGAGTTTCAGTTTATTCCCATTTCCCATACTTATATTTCAGGGTTTTTAAGAGTCACATATTTCAACTTTTACAGCTGCAAAGGTCACTCAGCATAGCTCCTCCTTGCAGCTATTTTGGCCGTGTGCTTCAGAATCTCTCTCACAAGTTAGGTGGGACCTTGACTGTTTAGCCACAGGAGAGAAAACAACACCACACAAAGAACCTGTTTTACTCTCTGATTATCAAGTTCTTTCATATCTTGAGTCCTAGTAATTTCACTTCAGTCAACAGTCCTAGGTCTCCTTCTGGCAACAATGTTAGAGCAAGTCTGTCTCCTTCCCCTCCCCCCTCGCCAATTCCAAGTCAGGTGCTAGGTTCACCCCATCCCAGATCAGGTCCTGCTTATCCGGTTTCCCCCACTGGGCTTTCTTTGATATGGTCACAAGTTTCCTCAACACTTGATTCTGTGCTTCTTTACAGTCCTCAGTCTGTCTAAGACAATTAGGTTTTCTTATTGGAACCAATGGCAGAGTGAAATGCCTTAGAGAGTCCATTTCTGCGGCAGAGGTGAGACAGGTACTGGGCGGTCCCACTAGAGTCTGGGAGTGGATCTGAGGCTGGGCCACCCAAGCTGGCCAGTGGTTTGGGGAGGTCCAGTGGGTGCCCAGTATTTCCAACACTATCTATGGTTTGACTTGTATTTTAAATAATGCAAACAAAATTGATAGACAGATACTTAATATGAATAACACTGATAGTTGTGACTAATATATTTAACGCTTTCAAAACGTGTGAGCATGCATAGGCAAATCATTTAAACTCATGCACCCAAAATTTCTTCAATGGCTAAATACGACTACAAGTAGAATATTTTCTGTTCACATCTCTGATTTTTATTTCTTTTCCAATGTTGCCTAAGCTGGAATTATGCTGATGATTATTAACATAGTTTCTATTTGCAAATTCCTGCTTCTGTCCAACAGAAGGTTGCATGAACTCATCAGTAGTATTTCAACAGTATTCCCGTTATAGCATACCTAGTCACATGGTAGTGTCCTGACTACTGTGTGTATAGCATTGTGAAACTCATAGTCAGGATATAGAGCATGTCTGTAGGACCCTCTGTCTCTGTGTCTCTGTCCTTCTCTACCTATCTCTCTCATATACACACACTCACTCACAAAAATATTGTTAACAAGTGTGGCAGCGTGTTAAAAACACAATTAATGTGCCTCATATCCATTCTGCTTAAATACCTCAGATAATTTGAAGTTCAAACAACATATAGGAATGTGTGAAAACCACTTAGCAAATGACAGCAGGCACTGGCTGAGACTTACCATGCGCCAGACTCTCCGTTCACTTATCTGATCCTCATTATACTTCTCTCTGTGTTACCTAATTTATACCCGCTCCATCTTGCAGAGGGGAGAAATGAAGCACAGGATGGCAAAGTGACTTACAGTTATAGGACTTGTTAGTGCAGAGACAAGGATTCAGAAGCAAGTTTTCTACCTCAAACATCTGTTCTTACAACAGGTAAAAACATAAAAGTGGTATATTATGCGGTATACTACAAAATGATATGTTTCGCATATAAATGGAATGCTCAAAACAGGTCACATTTGGCTCATTTATAGAGTTTATATTTACTGGATTATTTTAACCTAAAATTCAGCCAGTTGGGTATTGAATAGCTATATATTAAATTAGGCCTAACATTATTTTAGTTCATGATGAACTGTGGGTTTTATTCCAACTATTTTGTATAGTTTCCTCCCCAGAATTTTTTGACCTTGTTCTTTGGGTCTCTGATACTGTTTGGTGACATTGATGATAAAGTAGCAGGTGATTCCCACCCTCTGGATTTAGACATTTTGGTTTAAAACGATCTTTTATTGCTTTGCAGCTATGTGTCCAGAGACACCTTACTTAATGACTCTGGGCTTTAACTGCCTCACCTATAAAGCAAAAATGACAGTGGCAGCCATTTCATCCGTTAAGATTAGGATTATCAATTATAAAACAGAGCAATACTTGACGCATAGTAAGCCTTCGATGAATGTTCGTGATTACTTTTATTATCAGTATCAAACACTATTATTTCTTCTTCTTTATATGCATGGCAGATTCCTGCTTATCGTTGAATAACTCACTGTTTCTTCCATGACATGTTTTCCGACAGTATCTTTCTTCTCCTTGGTATTTCCACAGTGAACTGTCATCCACCTCTTTCCAGGAATGTACTTGTATACTTTGCTGCTCCACCAGCAGCAGACTTTGAACAACCAGAAATTATTTAATTTGGGGCGCAATGCCCAGAACAGCTTCCAGTATAATAATTATACTGAATTATAATTATTCATCTATAACTAGTGCATAAGCAAAATGGAAAAGGTGCTGAAATATAACAGGACCTTGGCTATGTTTATTATCTTTTCTTGATTCTAAGTTGAAATAAGTTGATTCTAAGCTGAAATGCCAAAATCCATGACAGTACTTCAAGAGCTAGGCAAGTGGGTTAGCCTAACAGAGGTTATCAGAGTCTCAATAAAGTTGAGGATGTGGTTTTGGAATTATACATGAATTCCATACAGAACGATAACAGGCCATACAAATTTTAAAAGTCCTAACTGGTTTCCCTGCTTCTAATGTCACTCCCTTTAAATCATTTCTATTTATTTCAAAAGACTGTTTTTTCTAAAGCATTGCTTCCAACAATTTTTTACTGTCCCCAAACCAACGATATTTCCCAATACATAATGAAAATGTACTAGGTGCATTTTTGAATGGTTCTTTGGTATTAGGTATTATGCTAAGCATTTTGTGTTATCTCATAGTCAAAATAGACACCTAATTAAAATGAAACTCAGTGAGGACAGACCTTCATCTTTTTAAATCAGTTCTATTCCTAATTTAATACCTGATTAATGCTCTCAAAAATGTCGAGTGAATGAGCAGGTGTCATTGTTATTGCCGTATAACAAATAAAAATAAGAAACTAATTAATCCAGAAAATAAACGTGAGGGTCAGGATTTTAACACAGGTGGCCACCTCCCTCTTCTGCAATCAGCCATTCTGAATGTAAGGTTCTGCACTTTGCAGCCCAGCACTCAAACAGCAGTGCTTTTTGTCCTCTGCATGTTTCAGGCAGAGTGCTTTTCCTGAGTGCTCCCTCAGCTTGCAATACTCATTTGTAGCGGTAAAGTACTCATATCTGCCCAGCTTATATTTTCTTACTAATTGCACTGTATAGATTGGCCTTGTCCCCTCCAGATAGATTTTAGCTCTTAAAAGTCAGAATGAAAAAAAAAGTCAGAATGCCTTTCTATATTTTATTGTCATATCTTTAAATCAAGTAGGAAGACTTCACATGTAAGCAACATGAAGTATTCATTCATTCAGTGAATATTTATGGATCACCAACTGTTTATGTTTTTGGATCAGGAGATGCAGCGGTCACCATGAAAGTCAAGGTCTTTGTTCTCAAGAAATTCATGTTGAAGGCAGAAGGTAAAGATAAGAAATGAACAAATATAATGAGACAGAGTAAGGGCTACAAAGAAAATTAATGAAGTGATGGCAATGGTGATTGTAGGTGCTAGGGAGGGTGTCTCTGAGAAGACAGCTGTGGAGGTGGATTGCTGAGACCTGAAAGAAGGAAGGCAGACAGAGGCAGTGGCAAGCGGGAAGGCTGGGGATGAGTCTGATATGTCTGAAGAAGCCAATAGGTGTGTACATGTTTGGATCATTGTTGTGATGGGGAACACAGACATAGTGGGCGGATTACACAAACTGAGCACCCTAATGCAAAAACGTGAAACTCTAAATGCTCCAAAATATAAAACCTTTGGAGCAGCTGTATGATGACATAAGTGGAAAATTTAACACCGGACTGACAGAGTTGGGCTGAATGCAGGCATGTTAAAAGTACTCTGTGTAATGAATGACCATCTAAGTATATAAGTTTCCTGTTGTAAAGTAGATCTAAAATATCCCTGTCAAATCTCACATGTTCGGAGGTGAAGCTTTTAGAAGGTGATGGCATTATAGGGGGCTTTATATTTATCAGTGGGTTTGTGCTTTGATGAAATCATAGTTGAATGGGCTATTTGGAGAAGGGCCTGGTGAAGGAGATGGTCATGTGAACTGGACGTGCGTATTCTCATCCATTGCCACCCTTGTTTTTCCTCTCTCTGTTTCTTTGCTGTCATAGGATGAGCAACTGTAGTAGAAAATCCACCCCAACACCTCAGCCAGTATGCTTGAGTCTGTTAGTTGCTCAGATAAGTTCCTGTTCCAGATCCCGTTGCTTCTGTCTCTTAGCAACAGCTGGTCACTATGGTGTGCATTGTATAAACCAATCCCCAATTGACAAGCAGTTCTGCTTCTATACTACCCGCTTACTTATAAGCCCTAGATCACCAGAGATTGGGGCCTGACATTGTGGGAATGATCCCAGTCAGTGCCCATGGACATAAATAAATCTGCCTCCAAATCCTTGGTGTCAGGTAGGTGTTACTGCTTGCCATTGCACAACTGGCCTGCGCCACAGCCTCTGCTGTGCTGTTTCTGCCTTGGAGACAGCCAACCACAAACGGAGCCTCTAAAATGATGAGCAAAAACTAACCTCTCCTCCCTTAAGTAGTGTGTGTCCAATATTTTGTCCAAGCTATGCAAAAGCAGCTGATATAGTTCCTATGAATCATAAATGAATTTCCCCTTCGGCCTTGGGACCCAAACCCAAGATAACCCGTATGTAAATGTATATATTCCAGAATCTGAAAAATGTACAAAATCAAATATACTTTGAGCTTTTCAAATTAAGGGAACTTAACCTGTACTTTGTGGACTATAGAAAGAAGCTTTGAATTGCAAATGCAGCAGAACATGGACAGAGATGTTAAGTAGCAGAGAGGAATAACTGCTTCACATTTCAAAAGAGTGTTCCATTAAAATAATTGTAGTAAGCTAGGAAGGGAAAAATTGAGATCTGTTAGCCAACTATTGTAATAATTTAGGAGTCACAGGGATAAAGGTAGAGTAAAAACCCCAACCAAATAGGAATGATGTTAAAAGGAAAGGTCAATAGAACTTAATGATGGATTGACTGTATGTGAAGGATGATAAAAAGAGAAGTATAGACAACCTTGAGGTTTTGGGCATGAGGTCTGGCTGGATGGTGAACCCATTTTCTGAGGAGAAACAGGCTTAGGAAAGTACAGAGAAAGAAGAAACTAACAGATGGACTAAAGTATTAAAGAGATAGATCATCGGTACTTGTTCAGTCCCTTGTGGTTCACCACATTGGTCCATAGAGGGTCTGAAGCACTTTGTACTGAGAACACATATTATAAGCTGAGATAAAAAGGGCAAAGAAAATAAGAATGGAAGGGAATGTAAACAGCAATGCAAAGTTGAACACAGAGTAAGAAAGATGTATGAGAATGTAAGTAAGCAGTCACTGTCACTCAGGCTCTCAGGGAAAAAAGGATTTAGGGTGAATTAATTTGTATGATCAGATCAGAGGAAGTACAACTGTCCCTCAGGAGGAGCAAACATTTTCAGGCTTTAGGCTTTAAAAGAAATTCCTCACACCGAGGCTCAGAGGAGTTTGTCCACAGAATGCAGTGGGAGAATCCAGGATTAATTTTAGCCAAGAACCTTTCAAAAAGGACTATGCTAAAAACAGATAAAATGGGCACAGAGTAAGTCAAACAGTTCAAATTTTTGAGTAGCCACTATATGCTAGGATTCTCACTGCTGTTTCTAAGCTCAAATTCTCCATCAGGGCTCTCTTTGAAAGAAGCTGACAGTCCTCAGTGAAGAGGCTGAGCTCTTGGTCTGTTAGTGGTTTTCACTGTTGCTATTTATGGAGACCTCTCATAACCTATACCAAATACCCAAAGAATGATCATAAAGGTCTTATCTTGACCCAAAAGTCTAGAGTGATTCAGGGTCCAAGTTGCAAAGGCATGTGACTCTGCTGTTCCCCCCTTTCTCCTTCAATGTTTCATTTCCTAAGACTATTCCTACATGTCCTTAGAGATAAGTTCTTCACAGCACCATGTGCCGCCGGTGACATTTGTTGGTAAAGATCATTCACTCCTACAATTCTGTATAGACCAGGCTACCTCAAATTTTGGGCTGTGTCTCAAGATATGTATGTTTATTTAAATATTTTTTGCCTGGTTACTTTTAATATTGGGGAAAAATAGTAGGGTTTCTGTTTCTGTGAGATAGAGTTATACAAATAGTTAACTTGAGGTTAAGGACAGAGGTACTAGGGGACATACGTCTGTAATCCCAGGATTCTAGAGGTTGAGGCAGGAGAATCCTAAGTTTGAGTGCAGGCTAGGCAACTTAGCAAATTAGAGAGGCCCTGTCTCAAAATTAAAAATAAAAAATGCCTGGGAATATAGCTCAGTGTGAAGGCCCTGGGCTCAATTATCTGTACTTCTGAGAAGAAAAAAGAAAAAAATGAGGGAGTTAATAACTTGAACATGAGAATCTTTCTTTAAAATGTAGTACAGATGTGGAGAGAGAACTTTACACCAGAGATCTGCTCAAGTTTCTAATGAATTGCTTCTTACAATAAAATATTCAAAGAAGTATTTCAAGGTGTCACTTCTCTTTGTGTATATGATGGAAATACTCATAATGCAAAGAAAGTATGATGGGCAAGGTCTATAAAATTCAGGGATGCATAAAATTAGGTTTCATATTTCCTAAATTTCCAGATATTAAATATTTAGGATGAGTCATGCAAGCATTTCTTATTACTAGGATATCTGCACATTATTTGTTTGATTTTGTTTTGTTTTTGAGACAAGTTCTCACTATGTAGTTCAGGCTGTCCTCAAATTTGTGGTGATCTTCCTGCCTCAGTCTCCTGAGTTCTGGGATTACAGGTATGCACCACCTTGCCCAGAGATATCTGCATATTGTAAAACCAGTATCCAAAATAAGAAAAATATTAGCTTGCTAAAATAAAATAAGTACATTCAAAGCAAAGTAATTTCATAGATGTCAGAGGCACTTTTGAGTTGTTACAATCATGAGACTGATAAAAATCACAGCAAACACATATATTTTTGTTATGTTACGAACTGTTGAATGGTCTCATACTGGCATATGTTACCTCAATCCTCTTTGGCCTTCCCAGTAATGGCAGTCACATGCTCAGTATCAATATCATAAAATACATACATGTATATACATGTCTGTTGTTGATTTTTGCCTTTGCTTTTGCTCCACTGAAGACTGAGCCCAAGTCTTTATATAAGACCTGGGAAGCTACAGCCCTGGACACATAATATTCTCTGTGTTAATATACTCAATTATATAAATGTTTAAAGAGAACCTATCAATAAGATCCTATGCTAGAAATGACAATTTACAGTGTAGTTAGCAGATAGTTCAAACACAACTAACTCCGACAAAGAGCACATTTTAATACATGCAGTAAAACAGGATCAAGGGCTGGGGATACAGCTCAGTGGAATAAGCACCTCCTTGGCAAGCACAAGGTCCTGAGTTTGGTCCCTAGCACTGCAAAAAATAAAGAAGAAAAAAAAAAAGGATCAAAAGATCAATGAAATAGGAAGAGATTCCTTTTTACTGTGAACTCCTAGAAAGAGCTGATGAACCCGAGAGTATTTTTAGGAGAGAAACGAAAGAGACTTTTCATAAACGGGGATGAGAACTTTTTTTTTTTTTAATTTTAAAAACAAAAGAATGGAGACATATGAACCAGAACAAGCCATAAACAATATCGAAAATACAAAATTATACAGAACATAGCAGGGAATTAGCACTGGATGCTGTATTACATAATGTCATCTTCACACTAGTTAACACACAAACATTAAAGGAAATACCAAATTAAAGAAAAGATAGTAGGGAATCAGCACTGGATGCTGCATAATATAAAGTTATCTTCACTTCTGTTAATACAAAAATGATTGAGAAAATACAAATTATAGAGAACATAGAAGGGAATTAGCTCTGGATGCTGTCCTACATAATGTTACCTTCACATGTTACTCAGTTACACAGATGATGGCCCATTTGATCATTCAATTTTCTCCTCCCTCATCTCCATTGCCCTACCATTCAATCAGTCATCTTCCCTGTGATAATAACTGTATTCCTGGGTTTATCTATACCCCTGGACTCTAGCCTTGGGAAGAGATATAGCTCCCTCAGACTATACTATATAATACATGGGTGTATACAAACTGCCATGGTCGGAGGTGGAAAAGCACCTGTGCTCACAGCGGACCGCCCAGCTCTGCCCCGTCACCGTGCTATGGGTGGGGGCGGGTCCAGTCCATGAGGTGCCCTCAGCGGGGCCCACAGTGGAGCAGCCGTGGGGCCCTCAGCAGAGCAGACATGGGGCCCACAGCGGAGCAGCCATGGGGCCCTCAGTGGAGCAGCCGCGGGGCACGCATCCCCGTTGGGGTGACCTCAGTGACCCGTTCCACTCTGTCCCATTGCCTCGATGCCAGAGGCCCCTGCTTCTCCTCCTCCCTCCTCCTGATGTCCAATATTACCGTTCCCCACCCCTTGAGGCTGGGCATTGCACGAACTTACAATGCTTGGTATAAGGGCTTGAAATCTCCCCGGCCTGTTCTCACTGTGTTAGTTCAGGGTATGAACTGAGTTTAAAGATTAGTTCTAGAATAGAGTTGGAGGATTTTCTCAGGTCCGCTGTATAGAGTATGTTGCTGTTTTTCAGACTCCTGGTCTGCTGCTTTTCATCTAATTTGTTGCTATGCAAGGTTCATATGTGCAAGCTGTAAGGAGACCCTCTTGGTGCTCACATTAATAGTTTGGGGTGAGTCCTGAAGTCCATGGGTTCGTCCGATTGCTGCCAGGAACAGGTAGTGCTTGCTCAAACTGCTGAGACTCGAGGTGCTCCCAGAGAGAGTTCAGGGTAGGAGCTGAGTCCCGGCAACCCAGCTCGTGCTTCCTGCCTGATGTTGGAGTGAGAAGGGCGTGGAGCCACGCGATCCACCTCCATCTGCATCTCCCTCCCGTTGCAGTGCTGGAGTCCCTGTCTGCTCTTCGGTGGGATCCCTGGGAGCCACCACGGCTCACCACTGAGGTTCCCCACTGCTCTCCACCAGTAGCCACTCACCCAGCTGAGAGGCAGGGGGCCACCACCTCGAGGCAGGCACAGAGCCGGGCATGGTGGGGTGTGTACTAGTTGCATTGATTCTCTCCAGGCACTGATTAGGAAGGTTGCCGCAGGGTGGGGACTCTGCCCCAGTGGCTGTCGTAACTTCTCATCCTCACACTGGGTTCGACAACTGCTCCCGACCACCACTGCCTCTTTTCCTGGCTGCGCCCTCCCCTCTCCAGCCCTGGACTAGCTTTCGGAACTCTGCTCTCCCTGGCCAAGTCGGGAGGCTTCTGTGAGCATGGGCCTCTGAAGCTGAAGCTGCGAATGCCGGAACGAGGGCGCAGGCCATGGGTGTGCTTGGAGCGGTGACTTCCTCCTTCTCCTCTCCCCCCAACTGCGCCAGGGGGTTCTCCGGTCCTTTCCTCCAGCAGAGGTTTTGCTTAGTCTCTCCGAGGGCTTGAATTCCCATTTCAGATCCTTCCTGAGTTCAGGATACACACCTCTTTCCCTTCTGTCCTTCACATGTTGCTATATTCCTATATTACTTTGTCTGAGTGGCATTCCTCCGGGAGGTTCTGTCTCCGCTGCCTACCCGGTCGCCATCTTGAAGTCCTCTTGTAAAATTTATTTAATTATTTGTTACTTTCTAGTGAATTGACCATTACACTTCTAAAGTTTTGAAATGGCCAACAGACCATAGAAAGATACCACTTTAGGCTCCTGCTTGAAACCAATAGCTACAGGAAACTGCTGGCCTTGATTCAGGGCCATGGGGATGAGAACTTTAGAAAACTATTGGAAATGTGTTTTAACGTATTTCCATCTCTGTTAACTACTATTCCTCCTACTAAATTTCAAGTATTACGATGCAATATCAAACACCACAAAGGAAGGTCTGTGGTTTTACTTTTTTGAAATACATTTGTTTATTTGAGAAAGATAAGATTACTTGACCCTTACTCTTACTCTTAATCCAGGCAACAGGATGAAAAAGTCCCTGTTCACAGTCTCACCTGTGTTCATTTCCCCACTGTTAGGGAGCATCACAGAGTGAACAATTGTGGCTGCCGTCCCAGGAGCACCATTTCCAACTCTTACTTTGGGTAAATAGCAAACTTTGTGGTCTGAGTTTTCTTACTTCTAAAAACAAGAAAGAAGATTTTCTTGTCATCTTCTTTCTGCCACCTTAAAGCTTACGCGAGTTAATGTGAGGGAAGGGGCTTACCCTTTGTATAGACATTTGGAAGACACGAAGAAAGATGGCAGAAACTAAGGTGTTCATCCAGAAAATAATCTGGCATCTCTCCCAGTATCAAGTGCCAATAACTATCTATATTTTGAAACTGACAGAACCATTACATAGTATGGATCCTTTGTATAGAATTTAAATTAAGCTTCCCTTCTGACTGTATAATTACATTCATTCATTAATGACTTCATTTATTGTCTTACTTAGGAAATATTTCTTGATATGTAACTTGGGCCATGACATGGTATTAGGTACTGGGTATATAAAGACGAATGATCTTCAGGATGTTGAATTTTACTTATAGCTGAATTATTTTACAGCTGACAAAGTTTACTGTATAGATAATAGCTTTGAAAGCATTCTTAGAGAGTATATTCCAGGAAGAAGATAAATTAACTGAGGAGGAGTTGATAAAATATAGCAAACTATGTTGTCTAAAAATTTACTGAGATCTGTTTTCATCCAAACAAGGAAAGACCGAAAAAGAAGTTCATAAAAGGAGAAAAGAAGGAAGGGAAAAAATATTTACACATATAAGGTAGATAAGATAATCGCACTACTAATTTCTATTAGTTCATTGAAAGAAACCGTGCTTGTACTGTCTGATCAACTTGGCATGCTATATCTGGTAATCTGAGCAACTACTTTGAAGATAACAATATGCAACGTAAGAGCCATTGTTAATTTCCTATCATTTTGTTTTGCAATTCTGTATCATTTTCATTGTTTGTTTAAAATTCTCTTTAAAATTAAAAAAAGAAAAATAAGTTCGTATATTCACAAAAATCTGGAAGAAGTCAGAAAATCAGTATGGGGGTGAGAAGGGTAGGATGGGACAGAAAAGCAGAGACCACGAGGAGCCCTTATCATGTCTGGGGGAACATACGGGCACCAGAACCGTGTTGCACTGATGGAGGAAAAGAACACTGTTTTCGGCCTGGAAAAGAGATGAATAAATATGTCTGAGCATTTTATTTTAATTAGAAACGAAGAGTCTGTGTAACCAATAGATGCTAAGAACATAAAAGCAGGAAGCAAAAGGGTAGACAGTTTTTTAATAATCGGAATAAACATAACATTTAAATTCACTGATTAGAAGTCAGCAAAGCTGTACTTAAATGTAATGTCCAGCAACGGGTTTGATAACAAAGACGGGACCAAGAGCCGGGTGTGGACCCTGCCTCAAAAAAAAAAAAAAAAAAGGACACACCTATAATGATGCAGAAAACTTGAAAATAATGGTATAGAGAAATACTTTTTTGCATCTCTAAGGCATTTGCTTAGAGTAAAACAAACAAAAATAAAAACAAAGCTTCAAAAGAAACAAAGAGGAACAAAATACCAAGAATTAATAGAGATCAATAATGCGATTATCGAGAAAGCAGAAGGAAAGAGAAGACAACAAATAAATGAGAGTGTGTGATGCTGGGGGGGGGACGGTAGGGAAACTGGAGAGTGAGGGAGGGAATTTGCTGTATTTTTTGGTCTAATATTTTGATGCAAAGATAATCCTACCAACTACGTAAAAGAACTATGTGAATTCCTGAATAAGAGCAAGGACTTCAACGTCCTTGACTCCATTTTGTTTTTTGTGATCTTAGAGAACAAGCTTAATCCAAACCCCAGTCTCTTCCTTTATAAGTGGCCACAAAGGCCTATATTATTGGGCTGATATGAAGGACGGAACAAAATACTATGTAAACTGTTTAGAATAGCGCTTGCCTCGTGGAACTTTCCAGAGAGGAGTGTGTTTGGAACATTTTCACGTCTATTTCATTTCTCAGATAATGTCCTCTGCCTTTGTATGTACTTCACTGGACACATAATTCTGGACCATAACTTTGCATCTTAAAGCTGTCTTGTCTTTTTCTCACCATTTAAGAAATTCTCAGTTGTAGACAAAGATAAGAAACGCTAAATTTATTTTTGAGACACTTCTTTTCTTTCTTCAGTCTGGATGTTTTTGTTTTGAATCTATTTCATATGTCTTCCCAAAAAAATTTTGCTAAAATTTATGCTAACTATGGGTGCTGGTGCAGCACATTTGACCTTTCAGTCTGTGTATGGAGTTCCTTCTTCAGCTCAGGAAAAGGTTGATTATACTTTACTGCATTTTATTATTGCTTTGGTTTCATTTTTATCTGGATTTCCTTTGTACTCTAACACACCTATAACACTTTTAAAATTTTCTTGTATTGTACAGTATAGTCTGTTGTTTGTGTGTGAATAGCTATGCATGTGAATTCAGCTTTATTAATTATGTTATTCTATATCCATATTCTGTTTTGATTACTTGAAGTTCGCCTTTTGATATTTTAATTATGTCTCTAAGCACAATGCCTTTCTTCTGAGAAACACTTTTCTACTTTCTTTAACATTTGAATTTTTTAAAAAAGATGTTAATTTCACTGTAGGAATGTAGAAAGAGAAATTGAATGCAAGTGAATTTAGATTTGTTTTAGAATAAATCTTAACTTTAAATTTTGCACACTGTTGTGATTTTGCCCATTTCTCTACGTATTTTTGGAGCGCGAGAGGCGTGTGCCACTGTGACGAGAGGCTCCCTGTCCCACCACAGGGTCACTCCTCTCTGGGGTCTACTGATCTTTGTCTCTGACTTTTCCAGTGCTCTTTTTTGGTACTTTCTATGTCTTTTATTGCCTAAAATATTTTTTCCTGTCCTTTTCAGATGTGTGTGAGAGTTTGACAAAAGTATGCTTTTTGTAAACAGCAGCCAGTTAAACTTTGCCTTCTGATCCAATTCACAAGTCATTAAAAGGGACTGATGATTTCACACTTGTGAAATTTCAAATAACTGATGTAATATTCTCGTTCACGTAGTCCTTTGCTGTCTGTCTGTTATGCTTCCTTTCCTGTTGCTCCATTTTTAATTTTTCTTCTTCTTTTCTTGCTTTCTCTGTATGTTCTTTATTGTTATGTCTTACACTCCGTTGGAAAGTATGATTTTTTTTTTTCAAAATAGTTTCCTTTCGATATTTCCAGGTTGTGTTTAATCTGAAGTCAGTCATTTCGATGTTGAATGACACAGGATATATGCAAGTTTGTCTATTTTAGACCCATTTATTTTTTTCTGTCTCTTCCCCACCTTCTATAACATTGAATTTTAGATGCAAGTACTGTTTTCTAAATACCGCGTAATTTTATGCTATATTTTTTTCTTTTTTCTTTTTTTTTTTTTTTGGTACCAGGAATTGAACTTAGGACCTTGTGCTGGCCAGGCAGGCACTTATGCCACTGAGCTATATCCCCTGCCCTATACTTTTTCAAGAATAAAATTATATTATTTCCCTAAGGCTCAGCTCTGGTGTTACCCATCCTTATCTTGCTTCCTATTTAGTGAAGTATCTGAATTTCTCTGTCTGGATTTAAATCAATACTTCTTTGAATCCTCTATATGTGTTCTTTCGAGCATGTTCCTCATTGGTACTGTAATTACTAATTTAGATGTATGTCTCCCCAGTCAGTGGTGAACTTGCTAAGAATCATATCTTTAGTTCTATATTTATAGGGCATAGTATCAGGCACAGCATATCATCAAATCTCAGTAATATTTTGTAAATAAATGGAGGTATAAATGAATGCATAATGTCTGTATATATTATGTAACTTTACTTTTGGAAGCTTAGGTGAGTTTGCTCATTTTAAAAACAGTAAGAAAGAAGTGATGAAATAAAGTTTTTATATGACCACTTTTCAGCTTCTGAAAATTCTTCATATCCTGTCTAATATCAGTATGAGTAATTATGTAGCGACTGAAATAGGTGAGCGCTTCAAATATACAGGCTTTGTACTCCACAGGCATTGGATCACTGAATTATCAGTGTGTTCCACATTTAGCAAGTGCTTACAACATGGGAGACACAGTATATCCTCTCAGCATTAGAAAGGATTTTGAGATGCTATCCTAAACCTTGCAAACTGCTGTGATATTGATCAGGTCAACCATGCTGATATGAGCTCATTAAGGTCCAAGGTGTAAACACCTCTAAATTTATTTAAGTGACTCATACTCTTCAATTCTCTCATCCCTAGTCTTAGGATTTTCCCAATAAAAGACCATTCCCAGTTTGGATCTGAATCCATTTTTTTCTGAATTAATTGATCTTGATTCCCAGGTGCAAGATATATGGCTGGGTACTGTGAAAGAGTCCTGTGAGCTTAAACTACGGTCAGCAGTTTTATATTGTTGGATACAGGTCACATAATCCTGATACCTGGTTAATATTGATTTGACACAGTAACTTACATCAATTGTTAGCATATGTTTACTCTGAAACTTTCTCTTTTATCCTACATGGGAGGTAGAGTATGGAGGGAAAAAATTCCAAATGATTCAGATTCGGATTTATTGTGCTTAGCTCATTTTTTAACTGAGCTACTTTACAAATGAGATGTTTTGTAAGCAAATCAAGCGTGACATCTGTGTCCTTCAATACCCTGTGCTCCAGTTTCAGACACAGAGCAGCTGCTGCTAATGCCCCTTCACCAAGAGCAAGAACTCCCTTTTTCAGGTAATTAGTGTCGTGGATACTATTTATGACTTCAGGCACTCTACTCCTTGATAATGTCCTACTTCACTTGTAAGGAAAGTAAACTCTTTAATTTCTATCTACATCCAAATGATGGCACTAAGTTTCAAACTTATGTCTGTCAAAAGTGATTGAAACTTTTCATCAGGATGATCTCATCCCAAATGTAAATAATGCATCTGAGCTCTGCAATTCCAAATGTGTAATTCAAACCTCAGCAAAAATGTATTCACAAGTATACACACATATGGGTAAGTGTGCATATAATAGAAGAAAATTGACTAACCCCTGCCCACATCATATTTATTATGGAAGTTACTTTTAATATGCTAGAACACAAAGATGAGAATTGTGATCAAAATTTAAATAAATGAACAAGTGAGTTTTCTCATCCAAACCTTTCCAAATTCCCAACTAACTACAGTGGTATCAGTTGACACCTTCCCTTCCCTACTCCTCCTGCCAAATTGTAAGGCTTTGAAATTGTACTCTCTTGAAAAAGGGCAGTGATACCCTTCACTTACATGCTTCCTTAGCGAGGTGAGACAGGCTTTTCTTTCTCTTTGTTCACATACCACATATGGAGAGGCATGAGGGTTTTCAGGGCCATGACTGCTTGCCTTAAATATTTCCTCACATATGGCTTCTTTGTCAGTTTGGACTTTTTTTGGTAATAAAAGTATGTAAGAATGTTTGAAATCACTTAGTTATTGATATGTTAAGTGTGGAACTCTCTCTTTACCTGACGTTTCTTTTTCCTTAGAGAACACTGAGGGGCTATAAAGAAATGTCTTGTTGATAGGAAAGAGTTAAAACTATGCTTTATAATATCCTTGCTCGCTTGAACTCAAAAGGAGAGTGTCACATGAAGAGAACAACAGTTTGTCTGATTTGCCCTCTAATCCCCAATCCTTAAGAGAGGCTTAGACTGAGACAACTGAGTAAATATTGCAGAAATATTTTCTGTGTAACTTCATGAATGAGTGAAAGGGCTGGGAAGGAGGATTCAATAATTTTATAAGATCCTTATTCATTGTTAAATTCTGCTTTTATATGAGATATTTTCATGTTTAATATAGTATACCTCTCTATAGATAAAAAGATCTCTAAATTTATAAATTCATACATGTGACTTAGAAATTAAGTTTGAAAGATTTAACAGGTTGAATATAATTTTAAACTTCTATTTCCAATCAGCTGGAGTAACAGGTCCTGGATTTGCCCTCCTTTCTGAAGTAACTAGAAAACAAGGTGAAATTTAGTATCTGTGAATATCACGCAGTGATGGTGGTCCTGGAAAGATGGGAATGTCTTAGTGTGAATCCTGGATTGCCTCAGTTTACTACTCCAAGAGAACTTATAAGCCTTAGCATCAGTAGAGAGAACCAAGGAAAAGCTTGGTAGACTCCCTGAGTTGAGAAATGGAGCTAAGAATATTGGGAATGGGACCGAACACCAACACCACCACCACCAACTACTGGAAGTTCAAGTGACAGAGCTTTGCATGAAGAGATCTGAGAGTTGCATGTGAATACTTAGCAGCGTACCACTCAGGCCTTTGCGGGAGGACAATACTGAGGCTGGGGAAGATGTATTAGTTGGAATAGTGACTGGCACTTACACAGAGCGGTGGGTGGTTCCTACAAGTCAGACTCAGACCTCACAATTCACAGGGGATAGGGTCAAGATCTTGGAAGGGTTTTGCTTCATGAATTAAACCAAATACTACCCTGATCTCACTTAGCACATCTTAAGACTCAAAAGGATCAAACTGTTTGCATGTAACTTGACTACATATCAGAACAAAATTTAAAAAGGCTTGTAGGCAAGCAAAGACATGCACTATGTGACATGACAAAGTTCATAATGTTTGACATCAAAAATTACCAGGCATGAAATAAATCAGGAAAATACTACCAATAATGAAGAGAAAAATCCATTTGTCCAAAGCAACCCTGAAGTAGTAAGCAATGACATTAAAATAAGTATTATGATTATATTCCATATGTTTGAAAAGTTTAGCGGAGACCAAGAAAAATATAAAATTATCCAGGTTGAACATTTGGAGTTAAAAACTTCAATATCTAAGGTTAGAAGTACACTGAATAGAATTCATAGATTAGACATCAAAGGGAGGGGATTAGTGAATTTGGAGACATAATAAAAACTATAAAATAAAACAGAAGGTTTCAAAACAACAAAATAATTCCACGGAGCAGCACTGAGCCATGGGAAAACTTCAAGTGGCTGGCTGCACGCGTAATTGGATTTCCAGAAATAGGAAGGACAGAACAAATACCTGAAGAAATAATGGTTTTATGTTTCCAAAGTTGATGAAAATGGTATTTGTACACATTCATAAATACAAGGAATCCTAAGAGTAGAAATATGAGGAAAACTATACCAAGACACATTAAAATGAAATTTCTCAACTTTCTTGATGAAGAGAATCTTAAAACATCAAGAGAGAAAAAAAAGGCATGAAAACAATACAAGTCAATGGAGCAACTGAAAAAAATCCAAGGGGAAATAACCGAGTTCATAATTATATTTGAAGATTTCTGTATCATCTCTCAGTTTCTGACATAGAAAGCCAGAAAGAATATAGAGGATTTGAAAACTGCTGTTGATCATTTTGACCTAGTCAACAGTCACCAATAAAGAACAACAGAATACACAGGCTTTGAAATAGTTCAAAGTTCAAGGAAGAAATGAAAATTGAATCAAAATTATTTTGAATTTAAATGAAAGAATAGTGTATCAAAATTAAGTGATACACATAATAAAACTAGAAGACAGATGCACAAATTAAGCCCAACCTAAGCAGAAGGAAGAAAATGATAAAAGTCATACTAGGAGTCAATTGAAATAAACAAAAACAACAGAGAAAAATTAGTGAAAGCAAAAGCTCTTTCATGAGAAATCAAGAAATTGATAAATCAAGTGATTACAAAAATGGACAGAACACAAACTACTTATCCAAAATAAGACAATGTACATCACTAGAAATTGTTCAAGTATTTAAAAGGTTAACTTTATAGGAAGAAAGGTAACATCTTGGATGAAATGGACAAATTCCATGTAAGACACAAATCACTCTAGGAGAAATAACTTGAATAGCCTTATATGTATAAATAAATTGTAGTAAAATCTTCCAAAAATAAAACTCTTAAGTACCAGATGCCTTAAGTCTGAATTTTAAAAATATCATTGATGAAATAATGTATTTTTAGGCGAGTTCTTTCAAAACATTTAGTAAGAGATAATGCTTCTCAATTCATAAGGCTATTATGCTGCTTCCAAAACCAGAGATAAGTTATTAGGAAAGAAATTATAAATTATTGTTCCTTGTGAGACAAGAGGCAAGTTAAAAAATTCAAAAAATTTAAACAAATCAAACCTAACACCTTATGAATAGGATAATACAAAATCATTAAATAGGATGTAGCTCAGATATAGTGTTGGTTTACCATCTTAGAATCTATCCATATAATTTATTAATCAACTAAAATTTATATCTCAGTAGATGCCAAAAATTTTTGACAAAATCTAAGGCTGATTCATGATAAAATCTGTCCTCAAACTAGGACTGCAAGAGAGTGTTCTCAATCTGTTTGGAAACATTCACATGAGCCTTTAATCTGATGTTATTATAGAGAAATACTGAATGATTTCCTCACTCAGATCAAGAGTAAGACAATGTTTCCACTTTAACTATTCTCTTTAAGTGCTATTTTATGGGTCTAGCCCAGGTGACGAAGCAAGAAAAAGAAATAAGAGCTGGGCCTTGCAGAAGGATAAAAAATTCTATTCACAGATGACATAATTATGGATATAGACAGTTTTTTAAAATCTACCAACAAAGCTACTAGAAGTAATCAATAAGCATATCACTGTTGTATGATGTACGATCAATATACAAAAATAAATTATATTTCAGTATATTAGCAAAAACCAGATACTGAAGTTAAAAATATTGCCATTCTTAACAGTATAAACATGAAACTTCTGTTCTGGCCTAAATTTAAATGTATATGCGTATATGTATATATATGTATATATGTGTGTACACATATACCTATTCATATATGTGGATATCCATATCATTCATGTATTAATATATAATATTAATTATATAACAAATAACAATATATAAGAATGTATAATATGTAAGAACATATATAATTCATGTATATTAATATATTATTCATATATGTGTGAATAATTAAAGGGAGCAAGAAAGCCCTGAATGGGGAAGTAAAACATGTAAGTATGCAAAAAGCTCACTATTATTACGTCAAGTCTCCTTAAATTGCCCCGTGAATACGGTGTAATTCCAATCAAGGTTCTAGACTGTACTTTTAGAAATTGAGAACTGCTTATAACATTCATAAGGAAATGAAAAGAACCTATATTTGCTGAACAACTTTTGCAAAAGAACAGGGCCGGGGTGAAGCTCAGTGGTAGTGTCTGACAGGAGTGAGATGCTCACTTTCATCCTGAGCACTGCTGAAGAAGAATAAAAAGTAAGTCAGATGGACTATAGTTGGAAGACCTCAGTCACATAATTTAAAAGTTTACTGTAACACAGTAATGAAGAAATTGTAGTATTGATTGCAAGGTAAACGTATATCAGTAGAACAAAATAGAGAATCCGGAAGTAGTCTCAAACATAGAGGTTAGTTAATTTTAAATAAAAGTACAAAGGCGCTTTCCCTAAATGATGCCGGATGAGTTGGATATGCATATGTAAAAGACCCACCTGCATAGGCAAAACAATAACAACAGAACAGCTATAATCCCTACTGGGAATCAAATTTTAAAAAGAACACTTCACAATGGATTACAGCGCTACATGTAAAACCTAAAACTATGAACCTTCCAAAAGACAGTATAGAAGAAAGAAGAAAGAATTTTTTGAGACAGTGTTAAGTCTTGCTGGTTCAGGCTGGTTTTGAACTCACTATGTAGCCCAGGCTAGCCTCAAACTTCCAGTGATCCTCCTGACTTGGTCTCCTAAGTGTTTGGATACAGGTATGTGCCATCATGCCTGACTAGAAGAAAAATTTTGTAACATGACATTAGGCAAAGATTTCTTAGATGAAATGCTTAAGTCAAAATATCTATTGAAAATATCAAAGCACTGGACTTAATCCAAATTAAAAATTCTGGTGTTGGCCCCATTAAGAAAATGGATGAAAAAGCAAGCTATGTCCTAGGACAACATATTTACTAAGCGTATTTCTGATACAAGACTATAGTCAGACTATATGAAAAACTTTAAATGCTCAACAGTAAGGGGAAAAAACCCAGTAAATACTGGTGTGTTCGTTCCTTTTTTCATTGCTGTGACAAATACCCAACACAGAGTTAAAGGAGGAAATGTTTAGTTATCTCACAGTTTGTGGAAGCTTCAGTCTATAATCGGCTGGCTTCAAAGCGAGTTGGGATGGCAGAGAGGCATCACAGAAGATAAACAGTTTATGGCAGGCAAAACGCAGCAAAGCAGTGAAGTAGTAAAGAAGCAGCAAGCGACAACAGCAGCCCTTTTTCTGTGCCTTATATTTTACCCAGGTTACACACCCAAGGGCATGTAGCACTCACACCCAGAGAGGGCCTTCCCTTTATTCAATCCCAAAACTATGCCAAACCAATCAGTGGACTAATTTAGTGATCATATACCCTTGAACCCAGCATCACACACCCTAGATTCAGCCACCTCTAGACACAAACCTTAACAACCGTCAAATCATTTGAACAGATACTTCAGCAAAGAAGATAATACAGATGGCAAAAATATGAAAAGACCTTTGGTATCATTAGTGATTAGAGAAGTCACCATAAGATTACAGCATGAGCTTATTAGAATGGCAATGGACACAAATTAGAAATAACCCAAATGCCCATCAGCAAGTAAATGTATAAACAAAGTATAGTGTACTCATACAATCAGTAGAACACTACTCAGCCATAAACTGATATGAAGTATTTGGATGCACAAGAATGTTTATGAACAAGGGGGAATCTTGAAACAGCAATGCTAAACCGTTGAAACCAAGCAAGAAGGGGTGGGGGGGTGAACCTATGGTATGAGTGACACAGCTGGTTGTTTGTTATTATTGAAAGTTCTAAAAGATTCCCCATCACGGATATACACAGTATATACCATAGCGTATAGCTCTGTTTATTTAAAATTCTAACATGGTAGTTAACAAGTCAAACGTTAAGTATACTATTTCATTTATATAAAATTAATTTTGGATATTGGTGATTTCTATAACTTCTTTATAAAGAAATAATAATACTGATCTTTATTTGTAATATTAAAAGAACTAATTATGTGAGATTTTGGATCATTTTTAAACTACTTTGAAGAGTACTAGTTCTGTTAGGAACCTTGATCCAAAATTAAGGAAGGCAACATCACAAATAGAGCTTTCTTTTCGATTTGCTTACTAAGATACTTTTTTCTTAAGGTTTTCAAATGGAATAAAATATCCACTAAAATTTATAATTGTTTAGAGTATGATTTTGGGGAGCTGTTTGAAATTCAACATACTTTATTCCCTTTTTTCTGAAGGAAACAGTGAGGAAAATATAACCACCTTAGTCTCTTCCTCTGTGAATCACTTAGTAAACAAAATGCTTGTGGGGTCTTAGGTCAGTCTCCAAAGTTACAGTGCCTTGTCTACAAGAGACCATGTTCTATCAATGAAAAGCTTCCGGAAGATGACTGCAAAGTGAGAATTCATTCATTTTTACATCAGTCTCTAGATAATGTTTAAACTACTTTGAAACAGATGTCATTGTATTTTAACGAAGAACAATTTTTAGTTTATCATGCCCGTAAGCCATTCTTGGATCTCCCAACATATCCTAATGTGGAGTTGTTAAAATTGCATTGAAGTGTCTGATTCCTGAAACCTCCAAGAGGGCATCTTGGCATAGGGTCAGCGGCAGCATCAGTTTTCTGGTGAGGCCACTGCACACAAAATTGCTTCTTGAAATCACCTTGGCCCACAGCCTTTTCTTTGTCTCACTGTGAAATGTTTCAAAATTTTTATTTATCAGTAAATTTACAATTGGCAGAAATTGACTTTGTATATTTATTTCTTTGTTTTGTGGCCTCTAGTTTGTTTCAAAAGCACCTGGGTCCAGATTAAGTCTGCAGGAAGATGTGTAAGCATTGGCCGTGAGGATGAACACAGTGAAAAATGTCTTTTAAAAATATCTACAATGTTGGGCTATGTTTAAAAAAAATCTATGTAGTAAATGGAGAGAGAGTATTTTCCCAAACATCCAAATGTGCATGCTGCATCCTGATATCTAATTCAAAGGAGTGATCATTATATTTAAATTCTAAATATAGTCTTAAACTAAAAAGGGCATTTTGGTGATTGATAAGTATTCTTTGGGTAGAAAGAAAACTGCTCTCTCAATTTTTTTTCAGATCATAACTTAAATAACAGAAAAATTCTGTGAGATTATGTTTAAGAAACAGTGCCACCGGTGTGTTTAATATGGTAACACCTCATTTAAGTAGATAGATTTGGTGAAATAATGCTCATGGCAAATTAGTCTTGAACCAGCCATGTCAGTGAAAGTCAATCTCACTAATCACTCACTGAAAGTTGCAATCCATGAGAGCTTTTGTTTTAAAGCTAAGAGGGAAAGAAAGGAGATGGTTGCTATTCACAGAAAGGATGATTTCCTCTTTTTTTTTTTTTTTTACAAGTTTCAGTATTGTTGACTTAGAGCAGCATGTGTCACTGCATTTTTTGCCATTCATCTGAGTAAACTTCGACAATTGTACAACATGGAGATCATTGAACACGTCTTCAAAGCTAATTAAATCAACATGACGAGCTCTTGCAGCTGCTTGCTTTGGGTCTATGGCTTCCTAGTGTGTAAACCAAACGTGAGGTGTTGGGGTAATAAACCTCTCTCCTGCTTTTTATACCGCAGTAACTTTCCCTCCTCTGCAGATCTTTACTTATTTACCACCAGGCACGTTTTCATCTGTTGTCATTCTCTTTTATGGTCTACCTTTTACGCATTTTGAAGATCATGTTTTAGTAAAGCAACTCGTTCCTTTCCTGCAAACTGTTTTGTCTACTTTGGTACAATAACAGCTTAATTCTGACATAGTAAATAGAATAAATATTTTATGTTACAATCATGAGCTGGAGAAAGAATATGATTCTCTAACATTGATGATGTTTTAATTTGTCCTATAAACTACCCATAACCAAACTCACAGTGTTTAAATGTATTACTTTATCATCTCCATGGCACTCCTATGAGGCATTACTATCTTTAATCATCAAAAGAAGAAACTAATACAATGAAGTTGGCGTGATCTCTGTGCAGAGAAAGCTGAGATTAATGCTCAGTCTTTTGATTTCTATTTTAGCTTTCTTTGCACCTGTGTAGATTATTGGCTTTGGAAAATAATGAGTCCTTTAATTGAAGGAATGGGCTACATTTTACTTGCTTTAAGTAATTCCTTTTTGTATTTATTGGGGGGATGTCTGTGAGCAATATATGATCCAACTCAGTTTTCTTTTTTGTGCCAACAAGTGAGTTGCCTTCTTTCCATCAAGGAGATGAAGTTGGGTTCATCTTGCCTGTATCTTTCAGAAGTAAAGCTATTCCTCAGTTAGATGCATTTAACACATGGTTTCTTCATTCCCCACCCTCAAAGTGAGCAGTCAGGAGACCCCATGTCATGAAAGTCAGAATAATTTGCATGTGACAGATACAAGATAACTTATTACTCAGTCATTTCTGGCAAACAATTTTGTCCTTTTCAATAGGTACAGCACAGAAACCACACATACATGACATATTAAAAACACATACACATCGGTAGAAATTTGCCAAAGATACAGCTAGGGGGGAGTACAAAGCTCAAGTTCATGGATGTGTTTTCTATTTTGGAGCAGAGCTGTCCTGTCCTTCTAGGCATCTGTCTCTTATTAGAGCAGGGTCTGCTGTTAGCATTTCCCCAAACAGGGAGGGGCTGCCTCAGCCGGTGGTGTTCTGTCGATGATCATTATTTAAGGGCTGGATTGGTTTAAATTTTTATTTAATCGGCCAGGACAAAATGGTAGCACAAAAAAGTGCTTTCTGAGATTAAAAATTCATTTCTAGAGTTTAATCATATACACTAAAACATAGCTTCATTTTTCATTTCCTTTATAGTCTATAAACTGAAACAATTCCAGCAGATGATCAAACTAACATAGGTATTTGACTACTGACATGACTACTGGAAAACACAGCTATTTACATGGCTTTACTCGGATTCTCTCACCTCTTGTCAGAATTCATACTTTTCCCCCAATACCTGTGGTCAAAACTGAGCTTTCTTATTGGGCTACATCCTCAACATGTGTGTGTGTTTATTTTGAGACAGGGTCTTGCTGAATTGCCAAGTGATCCAGCCTGGGCTCCAATTTATAATCTTTCCTCCACTCCCCCAGGGTGTTAGGATGGCAGGCCTGGGCCACCACACATGCTTTTTAGAAAAAATTTTGGGACGTATACAGAGCCAGACTCTCACTGGTGTGACGTGGTAAAGGGGCGGCATTCACTGAGCACTGCAGGTTGACTTCATACATTGTATAGCTCCCTTCCGTCACTTCTGGCCAATATATGTTTGTGATTAAGAACTTAGACGCTCAAGACAACCTGGACTTGGATCCTAGTTCTACCATTAACCTGCTGTATGATTTTTGAAGAAGTCCCTTCACTTATCTGTGCTGTAGAATCCGCATCTGTTAATTGGAAATCTTCATAATGTATAACCCCTATGTGTTTATGTGGATTAATGAGTTCATATACATTTAATTCTTAGAATCTGGCACATAGTTCCTACTAATTGTATATGCTATTTTATTATAGGGAGGCTATAAAAATGACCTTAATTTTTCATTGACATGTGTGTAATAATATGTCACCACAAGAAATTTCAACCTATTAATAATCATTGTTAGAGTTACAAAGTATTTTCCATTTATGTATTAAAAAAATACATGCAAATTCTTCTTAAGGCAACTCCAGTAATTGGATATTTTGAGACCAAGAAGGAAGTAAGGTTACTTTTTTAACTAGATCCATTGGGGTTAGGTGTAAATTCATTTCAAATTCTTTCAGAAAATTCTACTTCCTCTCTTTTAGTTACTCTCTTCACACTTCGAAGAGAATATTCCCTCAAGGGGTAGGGAGAAAAGCTTTAATCCTCATCTTCTCCCTTTCCTTACCCTCACTGTATTTGGCCAGTGAGGATCTCTTGGGAATCCCAGTCAGTGCCAGTCTCATTCCCTGTCTCTCTCTGTCTCTGTCTGTCTGTCTCTCTGATCTTATTTTGGTTAATAAAGTCTCTATTTTATTCATTCTTCAAGCCTCAGTCCAGTTTTACTTCTTTCAAAAGAACTTTCTTTTACTTATTTTCTAGGAAGTATCTGTTGTTTCTCTTCTCTGTGTCCTTTTGGATTTTGCTAGTTGTGGCTTAGTATGTTGCAATTATTGTTTAATATGTTTGGTTGCCATGCTGGACTGCGACTTTCTTCAGAATACAATGATACTAACTTTTGTATGGCCAACATTTAGTAGAGTGTCCACTGTAATTAGGTAGTCAGTCCATATTTGTTACAAGTGTCAATTATGTAAAAAGCATGCATCAGTATTTGAGCACATGCAGTCCTAGATGTAACGGGAAAGCGTCTTCCAAAGAAGCATTATTTGTAGAATATCTCTTCAGTTTGTAGTTTGCCTTTTCTGGTTTGTTGCTTCTATCTATAATCCTGTATTAATGAACACTTGGTGCATTTTCATTTAGTTAAAACATATCTTGTCTGGAATTAGTAAAATATAACAATCCAACCAGCCTATTAGGAAAGTTGAGCTTCTTTGAGTGAGAACATAGATGGCAAATTATGATATATTAGAGTTACATAGAGAATTCAAGGCCAGTCTGGACTATACAGTGAAACTCGTTTCAAAAAAAGGGTGGCACTACTGTATGGATTATTGGAGGGGGCACTGATTAGTCAGGAAGTGCCCCAGAATCCCAAACACCATGTGAGTAGGAGCTAGGATGGAGGAGAGCCCTTGGGTTGATTGGTATCCCAAAGGCTAATGTGAATGATAAAATTGAACTGAGGTTTGGCCAAAATCATGGAGTGCAGCAAAAGAGGAGCTCCCCATCACACTTTGCTTGAGCCTAAATACAGCTCTCCCTCCCTCATACACGGTAGAAAACCACTTTTGGTGCCTCCTTGTAGAGCTCACTGAGCTCATTATAGTGGTGCAGGACAAAGTAGTGACTACTCTTAGCAAAATAAATTAAATTCAGTAGTGAATTCAAAGTAAAAAAAAAATCACAATAATTACATCCAAAGAAGGCTGTCTTTCTTGTCATTTTTGACTCTGCTAAGCAGAGTTGTTCAGAAAGTTAATCTGTTCACACACAATTCATCACATGTGTCTGTATCTCAAAAGGTTGCAGAGATAGAAATTATTGGCTTTACATACCCTGTCCATCTAACTATTAAATTATTTGCAGACAGTGAAGTAGCAGTGATTTCAGAGGGGTTGGAAGGTTCCAGAACTGTCCCCATGTCTTCCATTGAAAAGAGCTGCTGATGCATGACAAATAGATATTTAAACAAGTGTCTTGGTTACTTTTCTCTCATTGCTGAGACAAAATACCCAAAGCACAAAATAAAGGAAGGAAAGGTTTGTTTAGCTTACAATTTGTTGAGGTTTCAATCCATACTTGGCTGGCTCAGAGGCAGAGTGGCACATGGCAGAGGGCAAACGTTCACGGCAACAGAGCACAGAAAAAGCAACCAGCAAAAAGGGAGGAATGACAGCAAGCAGCCTCTTTCTACCTCCCTTACATTGTAAACAGCCTACCCCCACCCAGGGGCCCTGTAGCACTCACATCTCCATGCCCTCCTCTTCCACAGGCTCAGGATATATACAAAGTAAGCACCCTGGCTTCCTGCTGAATCACTCAGCCAAACCTCTAGACTCCCCAAGTTGACACAATGTATCGACCATAACAACAAGCTATCTAATTTTCTTATGATTGACTTCAGGCATTTAAAGCCATATGTGCCCTTGGGTAGGGTATCTCACCTATAATTTTTGGAGCCAGATTTATTTAGCATTTAAAATATTGTTTTGTTAGAATTTAGCCATATTTGGAAATTCTGTAAGCTGTATTAAAGGAACATCCCACTATAACTTCATTCCATTATCAGTTCTTATTACACAAGCTTCAGCACCTTTTGATTTACTGCCCTCTCCAACCATCTCCAAAGGTAAGAGTGCCAAGATTCTCTTTGACTTTCCTGGGTGGGAAGGATTCATTTTTATTGAGTACTATTTTAATTATTACATTACTTTATTTCCACACACATACAATGGCTCCTCTTTCATATTACCTACTCACTTTAGTTTTACAGTTCAAGGCTTTGTACTGGTTCTCAACACTATAAACTACTCCTTGAGCTATATCCTATCAGGATCTTCCATTCCATCTCCAAAATACTCATGTTGTGTTCTCCTTACAAAATTACCTCTAGAATTAACTTATTGTGAGTGTTTGTGTCTTATTCTCTATACCTAGAATTTCTTCTCACCATTTCAGCAAAATTTTCCTTTGATTTGTACAAGACTTTTGTCTGTATCACTGGTCACTATGACCTGTAACTTTCCAATATTTAAATGTGTTCATGAAGAACTTCAGTGCAATCAGTTAAGTCTATCAATTGAGCATTGTACTTTTACCCTCTGGCAAGCATTGCAAAAAATAGCAAAACAATTAGGGGGTAATATTTTACCCTCATTTGTAATAGAATTATATCTTTATGCACAGTAGTAATATAGAAAGGTATCAAATATTGTGTTATCCATATAATTAAACAGGACAGAATTCAATGATGAGAATACTTCTGTAAATGTAAGCGTATTCAGTCTTTCAGGTACTTTCATTCCACCAGTTTTCTGGTATTCTTCCTTTAACTACCTGGTCCTAGTTTTCTGAGCTGTCCAGTCTGGTATCCATTAATCACCTGAGATATGCAGCACTGGACACATGCCTATAGTGTGACCCAGGAGCAGAAATTTTATTGCATTGAACTCTAATTAATTTAAATTTAAAATGAATATTTAATTCTGAGAAAACACATATTTGGAACAAATTGAGTTTGTCATCTATTTTCTGACTGTAAATTCTACAAATTTATAGGTACATCAATAAATGAAAATTTTGGCACCCCTGCCTTTTCCCCACACAGGTGCAGGAATCACGCTGAGCCTCAGAGAGCTTCAGGAGCCTCAGTGACTGCATCTTGCCCCATCCACACCATCATGAGAGTCAGGTAAAGCCGTGGACAGCTTCAAGAGCCTTGGTAAGCCACCCACACCATCATGGGAGTCACATTGAAACCCAGGGGGCATCAGGAGCCTTGTCCCCACCTCCCACACCATTATAGGGGAGACTCTGAGCCCAGGAAACCTCAGGATCATCATAAATGACAAAATGAAGGAGCAAAATGCAATCTCATATCTCTACCCAACCCAAAACAAGTCCAGAAGACATCAACATGGAAGAGCTTGGATGTTACACACCTGAAATTTCTGAAACTATAACAACTGAAGTAAAGAAACAACTCTATCAGGTTATAGAAGTCAGCTCAGAAATAATCTCTTAGGTAAAAAAAATGACAGCAATAATGAAAGAACTGATCAGCACATGTAAAGAAGACATAGATAAAAAATTGAGGTGCATAGAAAAATGATGGAAACATTGAATGTACAAAGAGAAAATAATTAGAGCCTGACAGAGATTTAGAGAGCTATCCAGGACATTAAAAATTCCATCAAAAACTGGCAAAACCACTTGACGAAGCTGAAGATATACTTTCAGACCTTGAAGACAGCATTGGAGCTAATGATCATGAAAGAAAAGATCTCTGAAAAAAAACAACCAGCAAAAAACAATTCAACAGCTGAAAGATGATGCAAAGAAAAATAATGTAAGATTCATGGGTGTCAATGAAACAACAGAAGTCAATGTAAATGACATAAAAAAACTACTTGCAGAAGTAATAGTAGAAAATTTCCCAAGTATGGAAAAAGAATCAGATATACAGTAAATGATGCATATCGAACTCCAAGTATCCATAACCAAAATAAATCTACACCCAGACATATAATAATGAAGAGCTCAGAAATTTAGCAAAAGAACACAGTACTAGAAGCTGTTAGAGAAAAGCAACAGATCACCTATAAAGGAAGCCCATCAGAATCATGACAGACTTAACACAAACCAAGTCAAGAACACCTTGGAGTGAAGTATTTCAGTTCCTGAAAGAAATTAACTTCCAACTCAGACTGATGTATCCTTCAAAATTAATGCAGATATAAAATACTT
Organism: Dinomys branickii; assembly: GCA_004027595.1. NCBI lineage: Eukaryota > Metazoa > Chordata > Mammalia > Rodentia > Dinomyidae > Dinomys > Dinomys branickii. Next base: position 87,657 of record PVLD010000592.1, on the reverse strand, counting down.
CCATGATAAAGAATCCATGACCACTAAACAAAGCCTACAAAAAGTACTGAAAAGTATTCTACAAAGAGATAAAAATGACCACAATTTCAAGAACACTAGAAAGGAACCTCCAAGCAGAGCAAGTAATTAAACATAGGGGAAAAGTAGGGAACCAACAGCAGGAAAATAACATGACAAAGAAAGCCAATACATATCAGTTATAAGAATCAACATAAAGGCCCTCAATTTACCAATCAGAAGAAGCAGACTAGCAGATTGGATCAAGAAACAAGCTCCATCAATATGCTGTACACAAGAAACATATTTAACTCAAAAGGAAATTCACAGACTGTAAGTCAAAGGATGGAAAACAATACTTCCTGCAATAGAAACCCAGAGAACAAACAAGGGAAGCTATTCTTTTTGCAGACAATGTGAACTTCAAACCAAAAATAAACAAAAGAGATAAAGAAGGTCACTACATACTTGTTAGGGGAAAACTTCAAGAGGAAGAGATAACAATCATAAATATCTATGCACCAAATAAAGACACACCCAACTATATAAGACAAATATTTATATACATGAAAAATTAAATGAACAATAGCATAATTGTAATGAGGAACTTAGCACCACATTGCCACAAAGAGATAGATCAACTAGACAAAAAATTGGGAAAGAAATAACAGAACTAAACCAAACTTGTGAACAAATAGACTTAGTAGACTTTTAAAGAGTGTTCCACCCAACAACATCAGAATATGCATTCTTCTCAGGTGCTCGTGTGACATTCTCTAAAATAGACCATATACTAGCCCGTAGAACATGCTTAGGTAAATACAAAGGAATTGAAATTATCCCATGCATACTATGAGATCATAATGCAAAGAAATTGGAAATTATTGACAAAAGAAATCACAAGAACCCCATAAACATACAGAAATTAAACAATACCCTCCTGAACAACCAATGGGTCACAGATGAAATTAAAGAAGAAATTAAACAATATTTACAATTGAACAAAATGCAGATACAACTCACAGGAGCCTGTGGAATGCAATGAAAGCAGTCCTCAGAGAGAAATTTATAGTGGTGAATTCTCACATCAGGAAAACAGAATGAGCACAAATAAACAATCTTATGCTGCACCTAGAAGAAGAAAAGCAAGTCAAACCCAAAGCCCAAAGAAAGCAAGAAATTATAAAGATCAGAGCAGAAATTAGCACAATGGAGACTAAAAAAAATACAAAGATTAATGAGTTGAAAAGTTGGTTCTTTGAAAGAATAAGTAAAATTAATAAACCCCTAGCCAACCTTATCAAAAAATGAATAAAAACCTCAAATTCATGCAATAAGGAATGAAAAGGATGAAAGCACTACAGATCCTGTAGAAATTCAGAAGGTCATCAATACCTACTTAGAAAATCTTTACTGTTATAGGGTGGAAAACACAGAAGAAATGGACAGATTCCTAGATATGAATTACCAAAGCTGAAAGAAGAAGAAACAAAAATCCTAAATACCTCCATATCAGCAAGCAAAATTGAAAATATAAAAAAAACCCTTACCAACAAAGAAAGAGCTGAGCCCAGGTCCTGACAGATTCACAGCTGAATAATATAAGAAATTTAGAGATTTAACGCTAGTTCTCAAACTCTTTAATGAAATTTGTTATGGTTGATACATTGTGTCAACCTGGGGAGTCTACAGGTTTGGCTGAGTGACTCAGCAGGAAGCCAGGGTGCTTACTTTGTGTACATCCTGAGCCTGTGGAAGAGGAGGGCGTGGAGCTTGTGTGAAGAGCTACAGGGCTCCTGGGTGGGGGTAGGCTGTTTACAATGTAAGGGAAGAAAGAGCCTGCTTGCCGCCATTCCTCCTTTTTGCTGGTTGTTTTTGCTGTACTCTGCTGCCATGAACATTTGCCCTCTGCTATTTGCCACTCTGTCTCTGAACCAGCCAAATATGGACTGAAACCTCCACAAACTGTAAGCCAAATAAACCTTTCCTTCCTTCATTTTGGGCGTTGGGTATTTTGTCTCAGCAACAAGAGAAAAGTAACAAAGATAAAATTGAAAGTGGAGGAATTCTCTCTAACTCATTCCCAGAGGCAAGTATTGCCCTGATACCAAAAGGAGACAGATCCAACAAAAAAAAGGAAATATAGGCTAATCTCCCTAACGAACATAGATGCAAAAGTTCTCAATAAAATACTAACAAACAGAATGCATCAAATTATCAAGAAGATTATACATCACAAGCAAGTGAGATTCACCCAAGAAATTCAGGGATGGTTTAATATATGTAAATCAATTAATATAATACACCATATCATTAAAGCCAAAGACAAAAATCATGTGATCATATCAATAGGTGAAGAAAAAGCTTTTGAAGTTCAACACTCATTCATGATAAAACACTACAGAAAATACGAATAGATGTTCTATTCTGATAAAAGCCACCTATGACAAACCAACAGGCAACATCATACTAAATGGACAAAAACTGAAAGATTTCACTTTAAAATCTGAAACAAGACAAAGACATCCACTGTTACCACTCCTGTTCAAGTGCTGTAGTGATGGAAACATTAGCCAGAGCAATTAGACAATAGAGAGAAATAAAAGGAATAAGGATAGGAAAAGAAGAAGTGAAATTATCATTATTTACAGATGATATGATACTCTACATAAAAGACCCCAAAAACTCCACCAAAAGACATTTAGATTTAATAAGCGTAGCTGGATACAAAGTCAACTCTCAAAAATCAATACTACTCATGTGCACAAACAACAAACACACTGAGAAAGAAATTAGGGAAACCATACCTTTTATAATAGCATACAAAAATATGAAATACTTAGGTATCAATCTCACAAAGGAAGTAAAAGATCTGTACAGTGAAAATTTCAGTACTCTGAAAAAAGGGATTGAAGAGGATTTCAGAAAATGGAAAGATATTTCTTGCTCATCTATAGGAAGAACCAACATTGTGAAAATGGCCATACTCCCAAAATTAAAAAAGAAAAAAACCTTAAACAGACTATTTAAAAGGCTGGGAAGATGGATCAGTAGCACAATGCCTGCTTAGTAAGTGCAAGGTCCTGAGTTCAATTCCCAGTTAAAAAAAAGCAACACCAAAATTGTTGTAAAGATTCAATGCAATCCCAATTAAAATACAATGAATATACCTCACAGATGTAGAGAAAACATTCCTAAAATTTATCTGGAACCAGAAGTGTCCTAAAATAGCAAAAGCAATCCTGTTCAACAAAGTAAAGGCAGGAGGCATCACAAACCCAGACTTGAAATTATGTTACAAAGCTACTGTGATAAAATCAGCATGGTACTGGCGGAAAAACTGACCTGTCTCTTTCTGAATACTCCTTTGGGTATTTCCTGCAATGGCTTCAGTTTCAGGCCTAGATTTTCTTCTTTTTCAATTTTGTGTGAGAAAATGAGTTCAATTTTGACTTTATGTGGTCACAGTTCTTACATTCTGTGAGAAACTAACCACCTCCTCACTCGTTCCAGGTCAACTAGAGGATAATAAGAATGCTAGGAAATATCCCAGGTTCCAAGGGTACACCCAAAACTATAAATCCCGGAACTGTAAATCCCACAACACTGTAAATTTCAGTGTTGTGCTCATTATGGTTAGACACTTAAGGTTCTGCGCCTTGTGTTTCTTAAATCTTATTTTGTTAAATCCTTTGTGCATATTTTTTAAAAACCAGGCCTCTTTCATCAACCCATTACTTATCAATTCAGATGTAGGTCCAAACTGACAATTTCCAGAGGTAATTTCTCTTATCTTTGGAGATAAAGTACAAAATATTTGTGTTAACATTTAACACTCTCCATAATTTGACCCCAACTGGAATGTTCTCTTTTAACCCTGGAAATCTAACTCTAGCCCATTCTTGTTTCCTTCTTTCCTGGCATTTATGATGACATCAAAGCCTAAAATATTTCCCATCTGGCTCTTTATAAAATGTCGGTCAGCCCACCCTATATTATACCTAAAGAGTAAATAGATTCTACATTATGAAGTAAAAACGTGATTGTTTACTTTTGTCAACCAAAATCAGTATTTCTTTCACCTTTTAAATATGTTTAATTAACACATATTTGTACATACTTATATGTCACAACTTGATACTCTACGTGTATATATATCACATCAGGGTAATTAATGTTTCTTTCTTCTCACATCACCATTTCTTAAAAGATTCCCTTTATATGTTCTGAGAAAAGATTAGGAGTTTTTACTAAGAACTGGCAGCTTTATCACTTCCTGTGGCTGAAATCAGTTCAATAACCCTTCATCTTCTACATGATATTGATTGTTTTCTATGGCAGTTGTCAGATTTGCCTGACCCAATTGACATGTTCTTTAAAAACTGGTGTAAATCAAAGTTTGGAACACAGAAACATCTTTTCTGTTCATTTGTTTTATAATTTGAGTGATGCTTTCTCCATTTGAGAGGAGCCGTAACTCTTCATGAGGTGGTAGGTCTCAGTTCTTTCATAGTGCTATTTCACTATATCACGAAATGGTAGCACTGAGATTTTTGTCCGCTTATTTTTATCTTTCAAGAAGAGGTGCATCCCATCATGACAGGAACCATTTAAAAGCAAACAAAAAGCAAGTACAACACACTTGACACTTGACACAGCACATAATTTTTCTCTTATTATGATTTAACTATTTAAATTTAGTTTTATGTTTTAAATTTGAGCTCCGCTTAGGAACAATGATGTTTACAAGCTACCTCTGTAATGCAAAATTCTGTTAAGTAGCATTGGTGATTTTTCATTATCATTCATTGATACCAACCATTAGCAACGCTATAATAAATACAAACCTATCATCATTTTAATAAAACAATAAGTTTCAGGGGAGTTTTCCATGCGCTGACTGTTTTAAATACTTCTGATGTGTGGCTGAGTCATCCCAAACACTACAGAACTGAATTACTGTCCTCAGTTTGCAACGTCTACTTTGCCATGTTTAGTTTATAATGTAAATTTTATATTTGTAAAGTAAAATAAATTAATCCACTTGTTTGTCATTAAATATATACAGTAGAAGTTTAACGGATGGCTGTCTTTTCTTAAGTGTTTTATAATGCTGCATGTCTAAAAGAATTATGGTTTCTTTAAAAGCTACGTTAAAACATTTATAATCCAATAATTTCGTAAGAGAAAGATTACGTTTGAGGTATGGGAAGTCATCAATTTAAGACCAGAAAACTGAGATATGTGAGATGAAATCTAAATATTTGTAGATCATTTATTCCCTCATTCATTATTTACCTCATTTATGTATTGAATATTTACTACAGCCTATTTCCTCATTGATCTTATATTTACAAACAGAGAGGTATTAACTAGCAAGTAAACATATCATTAAACTGAAAATTATGAGAATGACTTCAGGCTGTAAAAACAGGCTGGGAGTATAAGGTTTAACAGAGCTGAGTATATAGGTTGATCAGAGAAGTGCCTCTGAAAATGAGAAACTTTAGCACATAGCTTGACAGTGAAAAAGCTCATGTGAGAATACATGAGAAAGAATGGCACAGGTGGGTAGAAAGGGGTGCATCTCGCAAGACTTCAAGGCAGGAAGAGCTTAATCTTAAACTCACTGATCTGTGAGCTTCCTTTACCTCCAGAGACTTTTGTGGTTCATCTACTTTATTTATGCTGGCTCCCACAAGCAAAACCACATAAGTTTATTAAAATGTTTCTGTAATTAGGATAATTAGTAGTTATTGTGGCTGTATTTAAAAGTAATTCTGATAGTTATTAACTAATATTTAAAATGCCTTTCAAAAAAATCTCAAACTTTTGTACAGTTACCTAAGCACATTGCGCACCCACCAACAGACTCCTGGGGGGCAAACAGGAGGCTGCTGTGCAGAAGCTATGATCCTTGCTTCTTCAGCCGGTTCCCAGCTCAGCCTTTAACTGGCTGTGCACTTGGGCAATTTACATGCCTTCTTTGAATTTCTGTTTATTAGCAAAGCAGGAAGAAGATTTTGTATTTAAATGTTACTGTGAAAATTGATGAAAATACTTCGAAAGGACCTAGCATAAAATAAGCATTCAAATGTTTATAATATGATAGGTCTTCTATATGTGTTAGTAATATCAATGATTCGTATTTACTCTGAAGTTCAATATCTAGTGGGTTTTTAAAGAAATTTCAGTGTTTTTATGGAACAGTTTTACATGTTTCCTTTCTTTATATCCAAGGAATGGGAAGCTCAGGAGATTACACAGCGGATCCAGGATTCAACCCAGATAGTCTGACTTTAGAGAGTATGGCCTTATGACTACTTTGAAACTGTGTTTTCTCATTTAGGAGAAAATTGCCGAAAGCAGGGCTTCTAAGCTTCTCAGAGGAGTAGTATGAGACCTGAAGCTAAGAGAATTTGTTTGTGTCATGCACAATGAATACGTCCTATTTAAAAATGACCTCTGCAGGGATGAAGGCAAGTTTTCAGAAGGTAAATAAGACAAATTGGTCCATCAGATAGACAGCTTGTTATTATAAAGGGTCGTGCATGTGTATCACATAAGGGGTTTACACAGCAGCTTATTGTCAAACACATAGCAGCATGTCAATTTCCAAAACTCAACTTGGCATCACTGGAAAAATCACACCCTTGAGACCTGGATACTGTAGATAGTTCCACAGTCACTGAATCATAAAGACTTTTATAGATCAATAACCCACAACCTTGCTGCATTAAAAAGTATCTTCATCAACAAAGAGAGTTTCAGGGAGTCACAAACACAGTCAGTGGGAATATTAGAACAGTTGAGTTTTGTGTGTATGTATGTATGTTACTTTTCACAAGGTCATTGGCAGATCACATTGATTTAATCGTGATTTAATGGTGCAATTTTAATACTCCAATAGAGTGCAGCAAAATGGTACTACATCTACACATACATTACTATCTATCTCTTCCTTTTCGGGGATCATGCCAAGCCTTCCACGCTGGTCCCAACTTTGTTAAAGAAGAGATGTTACTGGGATGCGTTTAATTTAGGACAACACTGTGTCCTAAACTCCTTTTACAACCCATATTATGTCTCAACTTTGCTTTCTTCATTTGTACATTTGAAGACAATAATAACAGTTTTGCAAAGTTCTTTTTTTTAATGAAAACATTTCATTTATGTTTTTAAAGAGAATAAAAAACAATATCAAAATAACAGCAGCATAGGCAAAAACAAAATAACACAAAAACAATAAAAATGATACAGGGTTTCAAAACAAAAGGATAGCAATTAACAGTGGTTGTTATATTGCATATCGGTATCTTCAATGAAGTTGCTCACATTACTAGATGTAAGAAGGCAAAATTGATCAAACCACTGAAGAGAATAAAAATAATATAAAAAACCATTAGAAGCTATACAGAGCTTAACTAAACAAGATGGTAAGAATTCACCAACAGTTGTTATATTGCACACTGTTCTGTAGATTAGTTGTTCAGACTATCGGATAATACAAATTTCTTAATTTTCAAAGTACGCATGTCACTGAGCTACTTCTCTGAGACACATAAGACTAAGCAGATTTATTTCATAATTTATACCAAGTAAAGTTCAGATCACCAGTCATCTTTCTTTATTATATTATGTGACATAAAAGAAACAAGCCAGTCCATAGATCTATCTAATGAAAAAGTTAAAATACCAGATGTTTTTTGAGTGATGACATCTATTATTGCAGGTCAAATGGTACAGAGTTTGAAATATACAAAATATTTAAAGGGCATATGCACTGAGGAAGATTTTTAGATTGCTTATATTTAACGGGTTGATTAAAAAGTTATTAAGGAGGAAAATTTGTTGAGCACTTATTATATGGCAACTGTTTTATCTCCACTGACCTCTATAAATTTCACCATGTCTACAATGACATATTTATCCAATACTATAGATGGGGTTATTGACACTTAGACTACTAAGTAGTTTATGTTAATAACTGTGATGAGGTTAATATAGCCCAAGGTATACACACTTAGACACTTATTTTTAAATTAAATACTAAACTACAGAGGTTTAGCAAACTTGACTGGTTAATATAGCAGAACCAATAAAAAGAAAAATCCCGAGAATGTAGCTTTTAACTGGTGTTACCAGTCGTGGGGAATTCAAACTTGAGCTCTGAATAGTACATGTCCATCAGGATAAATATTTACACACAGATAATAACATTGATGTGATAATTACAAACTGTGCTGTAAGACATAGCTGATGAACTTACTAATAAATACAAACAAGTTTGACATTAAAGAATTATATGCTAAAGGCATTGGGGACTGTGCAAAATCTATGAGCTCTGCATGATGAAACATTTGTGTCATGGTGGTGGTACATGCCTAGGATTCTAGCACTTGGGAGGCTGGGCAGGAGATCCCCACAAGTTTGTGTCCAGCATAGACTAGATAACGAGTTCAAGCTTAGTCTGTGGTAAAGAGCTGCCTCTAAAACAAAAAAAGAAACAAACAGAAAGAAATATTTATGGGTAAAATTACATAATATCTGAGGGTTGCTATACAATAGTTCAGCAAAAAATTTAACTTAATTGCAGAGAAGAAATAAGACCAATGAAAAATAGATAAAGTTGGGCGCTTGGTACATAGAATTAATCATAATAGAGACTGACAATAAAGGATTTAGAAAATAGCTAATTGAATCCATTAGGTTAAAGCAGGGAAACAAGTTTTTATTGCCTTGAATGAATCTGTGTTCAAACTTTTAGCTGTTTTGTGTATGGATAAAAGACATCTAGGATACACATTTTTTGGATTCACATTTCAATATTTTTAAGAAGATCTAATTTAGTGATACCAAGGTATGGATTTGAGAAAGACAAGATAATGCATTCTTGACAAAGAGACTTATAGTTTTAGGGATCCCATTGAAATCCACAATTTTATTCTCTCAAACATAGTAATACACAGTGATTTTAATACTCTGTTTTATTTTTCTAATCTTAATTAAAACTAAGGCTTACACTAGAATAATATTTAGGCTTTAAACAGTTGGGGGCACATGGTCATCAGCTTTTCATAATTGTTTTGTTCATCATTTAAAATGTCATCAATGCAAATACCACCTACCCTCTGTTGGAAGAAATAACATTAGAGGTGTCTTATTAAGATAATATGGACTATGTCGCTTTATTTTTAAGATAAAAACACTTGTATTTAGTTTTATGCTTTTACAGTGCTCAAATGAACCAGAGGTTTCTGTGCCTTTATTACTCGACAAATAGTTGGTTGCCTTTCTCTGCTCATTTCTCAAGAGAATTTTTTTCTCGATCACCAAATCAGGTTACTGCATTTTCTACTAAGCATCATGCTTTGGTCTTTGGCTGACTGTGAAGGAAATGTCTTGGTTTTTCTTCTGCAACTCTTTGTTGTGGGATCATTTTCACGCCAGACCCACAACTGTGTTGTAACAGCAGCTGTCACCTGAGCCGAGGCATTTTATCCCTCACCACTGGCCTCTTACCCAGTCCCTGAATCTGTCTCTGCCCACTCCTCCACGAGTGAGTTGAAAGCAGGGAATATACAGATTTGCAGGATAAGGTTAATGGTTACTGAGTGTCTGTAAGTAATCACGCCTGCCCACGTCTTTAAGGAGGTGTGAGAGTGCCAACCTAGACGTTTTTCACGTGTCATTTTAGATCCGGATAAATACTATGTTAATATTAAATCAGACAGATATGCTAGGGAGGATGAGGCACAATTTGCATTTTTAAAGTAGCACCATAAGATTACAAGGAAATTTCATGTGAAGCCCAGCGGGTTGCTTTGGGAGCCGCCCCCACCCCAGGCTGTAGGGGCTCACTGTTCAGGGACATCCTCACCCAGGATTCCCCTGCGGAACAGTGTGAAAAGCACCAAAATGTGAGCACTCTGTTCTGTTTCTGTCTGGTTTGCATGACGGCTAGATGAGCTTCTACTAGATGATATTTGTCTAGATGACTCTGTAAGAAGAAAGGAACTATAGATACTTTTGAAAGAAATAAGGATCTTACTCCTTGCAAATGGATCATTTACATTTACTTTCACTGATAGAGATTCTGACACACTGATAGCCCATGCATTGTACTTAAAAACAAGGGACTTAGTCACTGCCTTTAAAGAATATATAATCTATTAACGGTATTTTTATGGTTGATCTTTTAGTTCCTTCTTTTGTGATTCTTATATTGGTACATGTTTGTAATACACAATGGTTACATTCACTGTGGGGTGTTGGCACATGCACCTAACAGCTCTCAATTCTTTTGAAAGTAAAGTAAAAATCTTTTGGTGCAAAAGACTGTAAGATCAAGAGTTAGCTGATATAACAATCACTGCCAATTTCTCAGTTTCCTAGGGAGACGAAAGGCAAAAAATAGGTTTCAGAACTGGAGTTTAAATGACGCATCCTTCCTTTTCCACATCCTATGTCAAATACCTGAAAGGCCAACATTGTAGAAAAACAAGTGTGATGGACTTAAATTGTTTTGCATTCTAAATATTTTTTCATTAATACTGAGAATTGTATCATCTCAAAACTTGAACTTTGAAGTGAACAAAAGGAGGAATGGAAATAGGGGGTCACTACGCTAAGGGCGAGCTTTTCTTTGGCACGGATGCCTTCCAAAGATTAAAAACAAGAATCTCTGAATTTTACTCTGTTCTGTGTGTTACAGTTAAGAAGAAAAGACAGGGCAGGCAGGGAAAGCTCCTTGCTGGCCAACTGAGTTCCTTGGGGAAGAAGCAGAGGAGAGAGACCAATTTAGCCAGGGAAATTATAATACACCGATCATGATGATTGATTCCACACGAGCAGAGGCACATGGAAACAATTTCAATGTTGTCCACGGAACTACTGCTTGCAGACCTAGTGACATTTTATTTACCAGGCTTACTGCTTTCAGAGACAGCTCTGTCCTTCTGGAAAAAAAAAAATGAGAGGGTTGGAATGAAATGTGGGAAACGTATAGCAAAGAGGCAAGGCAAGCGCTACCACTCCTGATCTCTTTGTCTCCTGCTTCTCCAATAGAGGGGCTTTTCCTTTGCGCATCTTACACTCAGTGCTCCATTCGAATAGTGCGTGTGGCTGGGTTTTGGCTAAGACCTTATGTTTAGCAGCCCACCCCCAACCTCCATTCTCTTTCTTTGGTAAGGCCGTCTCCAAGTGGGATGTACAGTCTCACTGAGGTGGGAGGGTTATCTTTAAAAACCTAAAATGAAGCCTCACCGCCAAGCAACTGCTGTCACTATGCATCACCCCCTGCGGCGCCCACCCACCAACTCCAAGCTCCCTCTACCTTGACTTCCCCTTGGCACGGAGCATCGGAGATGAGAACTAACCCACCAACTGGATCATGGGTGAGGCTGATGCCTGGGGGGAGGGGTTATTGTGGGGTTTGGGGTTTTGTCCATTTTTTCTTTATTTTCCTCTCTCTCTCTCTCTCTCTCTCTCTCTCTCTCTCTCTCTCTCTCTTGTTTTTGGTACCAGGAATCATGGTGCTCAGGCTTCGTGCTTGTCAGGCAGGTGCTGTGTGACTGAACTACATCTTTCGCTACCTCTTTTATTTTTACTTTTCCCCTAGCTACCTCTTTTAATCTTTTTCTTCCTTCTTATCTTTCTTTTATTGCCTTTATTTTGCTTTTTATCTTCTTTATTGTCTTGTTCATTTTTCTCTGTGAAATTTTTATACTACTATAAATTTCCATTCACTTCTCCATCTTATTTCTTTTCCCCTTCTCATCTTCCATCAATACATCTTTCAAATTTTACTGTTTTTTATTCTCTGGTTCTCCACCCCCTACTTTTTCTGATATAACTATCAAGCTTTATAAATCCTTAGATAACTTGCTAATGTTATGCTATTATTGATGAATACTCCTCTATTGTTAGTGGAGGTAAAGTAATTCCACTTAGTAGATACTTATTGTAGGTCAATATTTGCTTTTTCTTAGTGTCTATTCCATAACTATAGATCTTTTTTCTATGGCTAAGGGTGTTATACTTTTGGTTTTTAGGGTGTGTTGATATCCAGTTCATCTTTGACACTATTTTTGCTGTTGATTTTATTGTGGTTTTTTGGTTGTTGTTTCTGTCTTTTTGAGACAGGGTCTTACTATGCAGTTCAGGTTGGCCTTGAGCTCACTTCATAGCCCAGGCTGGTCTTGAATTCACAACAATCCTCCTGCCTCAGCCTCCCAAGTGCAGGGATTATAGGCGTGTTCTACCACGCCCAGTCTGATTTTATTACTATAACTGAGGTGACACAGTTGTTCCTAATAATTGTTGCTCTCTGGATGCCAATATCTAGACTGCCTTTGTGTCTGTAACTGTAGTGTGGCCCATTCCCAGGGAACTTGGTACAGAGCCAAATATGCTGCACCCTCTTCTCCCAAATGAATGGAGGTGGTTGGCTCTGGGAAAAGAGAAAGAGGCCAATAGCCACACCCAAGAGAGCATCTGAAATGTAGACATCAGCTAAAGAGGTGTACCTATAAGCAACAAAGCTTTCCTTTAAAATCAAAGTGCAAGCTTCAGCTCAAAATGTTGGGGTAAAAGGTGAAAGATTTATTCGATCTGAAGAGAAACCAGCATATAAAATGTTGGGGTAAATGCACTCATTTAATTGAGTTGCTTGCAGAGGCCAGATCCAGGGACAAGCAAGTTTATTGGGGGCTGGCAGTGGATACCCAGTACATGACCGAGCACCAACTTTTAAGGGCAGAAAGGGAGGATAGTTATACAGTTCTAGTTCTGGGTCTAGTTCTGTGTCTATGGGGGGGGGATGCTGACATGATTTAGTGCAGCTACAGAAACATTACAAAGCATGGGTTTAGTTTGTGACAAAAGAACGAAGGTGTTTGACATTTTACATAGGGGGCAAGTGGTCTTATGACAGAGCATGGGGTGGTATTGGTTAGGTAACTATGAAAACGTTTATAAGAAGCAAACTTAAGGAAACAGAAATTTAAGCTCTCAAATGACACTAGAGTACAAAATGGCATTGGTCAATTTTCCTTCCAATATCAAAACCACAAATGAACAAAACATTAAACAAATTGGAAGACAAAGCAACAAAATGCCTTACAAAACTCCTATCTCTTCTGAAAGAGATGCTTGTGGCACTGAAGGAGAGGAAATCAAAGCAAAATGGCAGAATTATTTGGAAGAATAACAGCCATGATACCAAACCAGATATGTGAACTGGTTGGTAAGCTCAAAGAAGAAATAACTAAGCAGATATTAGGCCTAATGAAATGCTCAGAAAGTCTACAAAAGACACTAGTAGTAAGTTAGTTGAGCTAAACAAAATGATACAAAACAAGAATGACCAGCATGGAAAAGAATTAGAGTCTATAAAAAGGTACAAAACAGAAATTCAGGAGATTAAACAATTCTATCAAAAGTATGGACAGCAGATATAACCAGTGTGAGAACAGAGTATCAGAATTAGAAGACAGGCTGTTGTTGGTGACCATTTAATAAGAGATGCCATTAAAAAAAAAAACAACCCAAGAGAACCTGAACAATGGATCCAACAATGGCTAGATGACACAGAGAAGACAAATCTAAGATGAATTGGAATCAGTGAAGAAAAGTCAAGAGATAGTGCGAATTTAACAAAAACATGTTTACTGACATAATAGAAGAAAAATTTCTAGACATGGAAAAATGATTTATCATATGGAAGAGCAAAGCATACCTGTGAATGCCTACATCAGAAAAAAGACTGAGCCCAACTAAGTAATTTACTGATACACTTCAAGGTTCTAAAAGAACATGAAAAAAAGACCCCAAATCAATGTAATTAGAAGTGAATAAGGTGCAGTCACAATGGACATTGCCACAACTCAGAAGATTATCAGCAACTAGTCCCTAAACTTGTACACCAATAAATTGGAGAATTCTGAAGAAATGGATCTTTTGTACGTTCATATACACTACCAAAATTGAACTAAGATGGAACAAAAACCCTGAGAAATCAAATAAACAGTGAGATTAAAGCAATAATAAAAATTCTACCAATGTAGAAAAGCTCAAGACCAGATGGGTTCACTGCTGAATTCCACAAGTCTTCAGGGAAGGTCAAACAATCTAACAACAACCCTTTAAACTCTTATTTTTATTGTTATGTTTTAAAAATTCCTTAAGAAAATTAAAAGTGAAGAAATACTGACAATGTCATTCCTAGAAGGTGGCATTACCCAGATTAAAAAAGGATCCAACTGAAAAAGAGAACTAGAAGTCAATCTCTCTAGTGAATAGAGATACAGAAATCTGCAACAAGATACAGCCAAACAGAATGAAATAAATCATCAAAAAAAGATTATACATCATGACCAGGTAGGGTTCATCCAGGGATGCAAGGATGGTTCACCATTCACAAATCAATAAACACAATACATCACATGCACAGAAGCAAGGACAAAAATCACACTGTGCTGTCCATGTGCAGAACATTGAATCCAGACCCATATATTTACCATGTACTAAACTCAGAATGTAACAAAGATCTAGATATGAAAAGAGAAACACTTAATCTGCTGAAAGATAAAATAGGTAAAACTCTTGGAGACACAGGCATAGGCAAAACCTTTCTGAAGAGAACTCCAAATGCACAAGAAACAATACCAGGAATCAACAAATGGCATCATATCAAACTAAAAACCTCTACAAGTAAAGTAAACAACTAATAAAGTGACAAAACAACTTACAGAATGGGAAAAATAATTTTCAGCTATTTCTCCTAGAGGAGTAATATTTATCATATATAAAGAACACAAAGGCTGGGAGTAGTGGCACACACCTGAAATCCCAGCACTTGGGAGGCTGAGACAAGAGAATCACTGCAAGTTTAAGGTCAGCTTGAGCCTCATAGTAAGTTCAAGGCCAACCTGAACTTTATAGTGAAACTCTGACTCAAAAAGATTTAAAAAAATAAAAGAACACAAAACAATTAGGCCTGCCAAAGTAAATGAACCCATTTCAAAAACAGATAAGTGAAATGAATAAACTGTTCTCAGAAGAAGTACAAATGGCCAATGATTACATGGAAAAATGCTCTTCATCTCTGGCATTAGAGAAATGCAAATTAAAACCATACTAAGAGTCCATCTTACTCCCAAAAGTGACCACTTTGAAGAAATCAAATAATAACAAATGTTCACAAGTTTGCCAGGAAACAGGAACTCTTCTACATTTTTTGGCAGAAATATGAACTGGTACAACTATGAAGGATCTATTGAGTAACTATTTAACTTCTCAGAGAGTAAACATCTCAGCACACTTGAGCTCCTGTTCTCTATCACACCTTTCACAGCAAAGAACTCTATGCCATCCCTGACAAAGGTAGGGATGTATTATCTGTAGTCTAAAAGTTTATGAATCTCTTGGTATATTTTTTCATGCCCCAAAAGCAGCATCAGTGGCTGTGGGACATATTCTTCTATGGTATGGATTGTCTTGATGTCTTATGTCTTAGCTGAAGGTTAAAGTAGTTCCTAGACAGAAAATAATACAGAAAGAAGCACCTTTACTCTTGCTTAAGCGACACACAACAGGCTGTCCACTGAGCAAACAAGCTGGGAAGTCTGTCCCTATCCCTACCCTAGTAATATTTAGTGGATCTCCTGGGCTTCCATCCCATATCCTTATCTGCTTCTCTACCTCTGCTTTACTCTAGCTTCTAGTTGAATTGAGTTATCATCCCCCTTTCTGTTCTTTTTCACAGGTAGAAGTTCTTTTTCTAGGGGCTGGGGATATAGCTCAGTGGAATAAGTGCCTGCCTAGCAAGCGCTGGGTCCTGAGTTCGATCCCCAGTACCGCAAAAAAAAAAAAAGAAGTTCTTTTTCTAAGACCCAACATTTATGTGTCACTCCCCTGTGTAAGAGTGGCCAATAACTCCCAGCTTTTATAGGATTATGTCAGAAAATACCCCTAACATTCTGACCGAGCTGTGTTTTCTCACAATCCTCCTTAGAACAATCATAACATACCCTTTGGTTTCCCCATATAGATGCACTAATGAATCACCCCAAATAACATATGCTTTCATATCTCTTAGCATTTCTGTATCTAGCTACCTGCTAAGAATGCCTTGTCATGAAATCTACTCCCTTATATCCAAATAGTTCTTTTATTTATTAGACAAGGTCCATTGAAACTTCCCTCTTTATGATTCTACGTGCCCACAGCATTTGGTATTTACACATAGTAATATTTCTCACATTAAATGCTAGAAGCATGCAGAGTTCTTTCTCACTAGCCTGTGAATTCGTTATATTCCTAGCTTCCCTCCCATTTCATCTTGGCTACCTGAACTCCATCAACTGTGAACTCTACTTGACCAGTTAATCCCATAGAATTATTTTCTTTGCTGATTTTGAGAAATGCTCAAAGTCCTCTTAATGTGAACTCAAACTGACCAGTGCATCTCACCGAAGTTTTCTGTTATTTTACTGAAATAAATCATCTACAATAAAACAGCTAAACTGTATCTCCCTCTTAAATATAGGGCCTACAGTTCTCTAGAAACTTATCAATGTTTATATGTAAGGTATAAAATGATAATGGATAAACCTAGCTTTAACAGTACAAAGTTCATTAATTAACCAAACTGGCCCACTGACTTTGGCTAATGCCCTACCTAATGAATTGGACTTTGTAGTGCAGTTAGAATGCTTTTATTTTCCTTTTCTAAAAACCCCATTCTTTCAGTGTCTATCTAGTGGTGACCCGTAATGCATGACTAGTGAAGAAATCACACACACATACTGTTAGCTTTTAAATCTCAGGTTTTCCTTTAAGATTGCATTGTAGAGGTTTATAGAGATTTCGATGTCCTGTTAAAATTTTTAAATGTTAGTGGAAAAAAAGAGAACTTCAAAGATCTGGATCCTTTCATTAGAAAACTAACTTGGAAACTTCTAAGAGTTTTTTAGGGTTGGCTTGGTTTCACTGAAACTACTGGTGTTGTACCGTTGTCTTCTTGATTTTTTTTTCCTCCTTTTTGTGGCAAGATTATCCACTGGAGACTGGGACTCCTTGATTTCCAGTTTCAGTTCCTCAGCTTTCCTCTAGCTTTATTTTAGAAATAAAAAGATTTTTAAAAGATGCCGGTTGAGCGTTGTAAGATAGTTGGAGAATGGTTTTCTGAATATCTGGCGTTAGTTTTTCACTGTTCTATCCTTGAAAAAAATGAAGAGTCAGGAAGCAAACTGCTGAAGAAGAGTTAAAATAATCAGCCTTTTCTGAGCCAAACCATGGGCCTCCTGGTTTGGGTGAGATCAAATATCAGCAAAACATTTTCTAATTCGTGTTTCTTAAAAGGATTCTTTTCAGGACGCCAGGAGGAATGTGAGGTTTGGCCTCCTTTTTCACACAAAAGCTGCTGGAAGGAGCACTTGATGTCTTTTAGGACTACATGCTTCATAGAGAATCTCTAGGGTTGCCACAGTGCACAACAAAAATCGTATTTATTAGCTTTTAGCTCTGAGTAGTTGAATATGTCCATAGCCAGGCCCGGGGCTCTTCCGTGAAGGTTCCTGTATCATCCGTCTATTTTATAAGCTTACTCGTCACAATCCTACCAATTTCTCTTTTGAGATGCCTTTAAAACACACTTTTCATCCTCTTCTGCTCCCTAGCTTAAGCAGAACTCGGTCACTGCTCTCATCGCTATGCCTGTCTCTCATCACCACCCCCTCCTCCCAGACGAAAATGATCTTGCCTAGTTTCCAGAATGTTCCTTAATCCTCTCTGCCCTACACACCTAATATCGGAAACATACAAACTTCCTGTTTCTCAAAGTAATTTTAGCACATGCTTCAGAACCAGAGCTGTTAAAAAATAAATGAAATATAGGCAGCAGACCTGTGATATTTCTGGCCCCAGCCTGGGAATCTGCGTTTTAAGTGTATTTCATTTCATGAGTCTTAGGTGCCCGTTGGTTCTTCTGTTGTCGGTGTCTCTTTACCTGACAGGAAGCAGGGACGGAGCGTCCTCCTCTGCATGGGATAGAGCGTCCAGTGCATGTTCGCTTGTGCCGCACAAGCAGAGTATAAGCTTCACGGGGCAAAGGTCATGTTTATACTTCGTGTTGAGGGAGAACAAAAGATCAATGCGCTGGGAGGGTTGGACAAGTTACCTTCTTTGTAGATTCTGTTCGAGAGGACAAACGGATCTCCCAGCCTCAGGATGCTCATAAGCAAGGGAGAGACCTGGTGGTGGTGATGATGTCTAAGCAACTCTCTGCTGTACTCGAAGCCTGCAGTGCCGAGTCATAGAACGGACCAGAGCTTCAAATCTTAGCTTTGTTATCAGCTTTGTAATTTTAAAGAAAGTGAATTTTTTCAGGTCACAGCTTCAGTGAGAGAAGTAACACACATCTTCTGAGATGGCCGTGAAGATAAATTATCTGGCCCAATAACTCATAAAGGAGGATTTCTACATATGGATATTACTCCACGTCTCCCCCACCACTCATGATCCCAGATAAAAAGAACTTGACCATTGCTGCTTGGATACCACATTATTTTTCAGACACTCTGCTTCCGCATCGGTTTCTATTGCTTTGTTTAATGATAAAATATAAAAGTAATTGGATTCTCACTTGTTCTGTTACCAATCTAGATAAGGAAACACATAAGCAAATGCTTTCAAATGGAAGTTATTGTTTGTGTTTATTATTTTCTTTGTATGCATAAAATGCAATAATTAAATAAAATCACCAACGTTTATTTTAAATGTACCCCTGGTATAGGCACTTGCTCCTCTCAGTGAACCCTCACAAAACCTGCTGGAGCATATATTGTAGTTCCTCTTTACCCATGTGAAAATTGACGTTCAGAGAAGCAAAGTGACTTCCTCAAGGATTCACATCCAGAATAGCAACTGAAAGTTGGAAAGATCTACACCAAAGAGCAAACCCTTCGTCAAGGACCACCAAGATGGTGCTCAGCCCAGCAATTTCATTTGGCTGGTTGTGGCTCTTCCAAGAAGAGGTTAGATCTCATGGTTGAAAAAAACATGATGAGTCTTTCAACGTGAGTGGCTGAAGCCATGAATCTTTAGAGCAAAACCAGGTAACTGCTCTGTGTGTGGGGGTTGCTTTCGCTGGAGATCCTGGGTTCTTTGTGATGGGAGAAGAGCGCTTGAGTGACAGGACCTAAGGTCCTGCCCCACATCTCCACAGAATGCAAGGGGTGGGATTATTTTCCCTCACAGAGAAGATTTGTTCCACTCTCTTAGTTTTTCTCTACGTCTTTCCTTTCTTCCAGTTAAAATGTAGTTGGAGCCTTCTTTTGCA
This sequence comes from Dinomys branickii, assembly GCA_004027595.1. Lineage (NCBI taxonomy): Eukaryota > Metazoa > Chordata > Mammalia > Rodentia > Dinomyidae > Dinomys > Dinomys branickii. The sequence continues at coordinate 68,318 of PVLD010000592.1, read as the reverse complement.
GCTTAACACCTTCTCTTACAATGCTACATCCTAAATATGGCATGTTGCTTGCATACAGCTTTGCTAAGACTATGTTTGACAAAGCAGACTCCTGCTCAATGCCTTCTTGAGTTAATTGATAATTTCATCATCACAATTCTACTTCTTCCACCTTCCAGCTCCTCTCATGTACAATGATTTTTAAAAGTTGAGAGATTCAGTGATGTAGGTACTTAATGCTGAAATTTACCGTCTCCCTCTAGTTTTTGAATAATTATGAATACGTTTATGTGGTTTCTGGCAAGTTTATTATAAACCTGGGAGCTAAAATATTATATAAGTAGCTAAAAATATAGCTGATACGTGTGTAGCAAGTACCTTCACATATATTTTGTTAGATCTCAAGATCACCTTCATTTAGTAGATGAGGAAACTTAGGTACAGCAGTAAAGTGTTCTGCTGGATTGTCACAAATAGTCACAAAATCATCACAGTGGTCAATAATTAGTCACAAAATAGTCAATCACAAAAGAGAGATATTGCTGGACATGGTGGCACATGCCTATAATCCCAGCACTCGGGAGGCTGAGGCAGGAGGATTGTTGTGAGTTTGAGACCAGCCTGGGCTATAAAGTGAGCTCAAGGTTGTCCTGAACTACATAGTGAGACCCTGTCTCAAAAAAATAAAAAATTAAGAAATAAAAAAAACAAAATAGATATTTTGACACTTGAATGTTTCTTTCTTGGTAGTTAGTCTCATATTCCTTTTATTATCCCATACCTTCAAGACACGGTGTAATCCCTCTCTAACTTGCAAAATGTACTGACATAATTATTGCCGAAATGTCTTGCATTGACAGGGTGTCTTATAACACACCTCTGCCTCATGGGGTCCTCATAGCAGCCCTTGGGTGAAAGGAGCTTAGGTCCAGAAAAGCTAAGTCTTTGGCCAAAACTCACTCAGTGAATCAGAAGAATGATCAGCATGATGCTCCTGTATGCTTTAATGCTCTACCACACTGATGCTGGCAGTTTGGATAAAAAGTGCCTGTAATCATCATTCACTTTACAGAATTAGATAAGCAAACGAAAGAGCAACATAAAGAACCCAGTTACCATCAAATCACATTGGAAGTGGTAGTTTTTGAAATAGCTAAAACTATTATTTTTAAAATCTGCTTTTAGAATTTTAAGTCTAACAGTGGAACCTTAAGATGATTAAAAAGCAATCAGTTTTTTTTTTTTTTAAGTGACAGAATTATTCTGTCCTGGTTACAAGAGAAACCAAAAAGAAGCATTTGGTTTTGATTAGGATTTTAGTTAAGGCAATGACTGCAGACATCTGAAATTTATATCCTTTCAGTAATTAATTAATTGCTTCATTCATTCTTCATCAATTGCACTGTGCCAAGTGCTCTGCAATGTTTCCTCCTCTAATGATTACAAAAGAAAATTTGAGATACACTTATAAACAAACCTAAATCAAAGGTAAAGTTAGATAGTTTGGCCTCCACGCATAGATAATTAAACTTTATGTCATTCCTTTATTATTTCCATGGAAATGACAATGTAGATTAATGTTACTCTGGCTTCATTTCATCCAAAGCAAGAGGAAAAAAATGAAAAAATAATCAGTGTGTAATTGGCTACTCTTTATTCTGCTGTGTTGTAGCTAGATAGTTTTCTCTCAACCTGATATGGGTAGGTGGGTGACTAATTTGGGCTTTACTTTTGTTTAAAAGTTTTTTGTATTTTTTCTATCAAAATAAAAAGGAAAATTAAGCGAAATTTCCGTGTTGCTTTGGAGATTTGCAATTTGACTTGTTGAAAAAGTTAGAATTTGGTTTGCTGAGGAAATGTGGTATGAAGCCCATATACCACCAGGGAAAAGACGTTCCAGTTCAAAAAATTTTTCTTTTAAAAAATGAGCTTGATAGCACATGTGATGTTATTAACCCTGAGCCCCAATTGGCCACCAATGGCTTCAGGTGTGGCCCCAGCTACTTAGAGGACCAGGTGAACCCGGGAGTCCAGGAGTTTAATGCCAGCCTGAGCAACACAGCAAGACCCTTTGTCATTATATCATTTACAAAAAGAAAAACAAAAAGCCTTCTTTAGTCCCATCTGAAGCCAGTAAGAGACACCATCAGCCAAGTTACAGTCCTCTGTAGGAGCCTGAGCACAATTCGAGTGAGAAACAGAAAAGCCTGAAGCAAGCCTTTACTTGTCTGAGTGAGCAAACAGTATCCCTGGGTGTTCTCTTGTCCAGTATCGGCTATAGAACCTATTCTCGATTTCTACTTTACTTCAAGTATTTGTACTTAAGTAAAATTTTTTATTTTCATATTTATATGTGGGAAGTAATAGAATTTCATCTGACCTGACACATTAACAGTTTCTGCAAGCTACCACTGGGCTGTTCTGTGAATAAAACATTTTACCTTGTGGAAATAGAATATTCTTTAGCTCTTCCAGTACAGTTAATCCTTGAGCTCTCGAGGAGACTGTAGCCCTGAAGACGCCTAACAACAAAAAGTAATTTCTTCTCAGAGAATCCAGAAAAAAATGTTCACAACCCCAGAACAACACTATCTTTTTTTTATGAGACACTATTTCTCCTTTGACTATAACTTTAATTAAACTCTATTAACATTAATTTAATTTAAGCTATTTAAATAGTTCAAGTGCTATTAAACTCTTAAGAACATGTTTTTTTAAAGGTATTTAGTTTCTGGGCATTTTTCTTAGATTTCATACTGGCTTAATTACCAACCACTTATTGTTAAGTATATCATAAAATAAAATATAATGCATAAATTGCATTAATCTCCATAAAAGTAAACTTGAGGTAGAGCTATAAACTAACCAAAATTGGAAGTACAGTAAAAGCATGAAGTATATAAAACATCTTCAAACATTTGGACTTCTATGAATGGTGAGCAGATCTTATTTCATTTTTCCATTATTTCTATGGAAATGAAAATATTCTTTTCATGTATAGTGCATGACTATGTAATATTCCCACTGCATTATGTGATTCTTCTTTGTCTCTGCTCCTTGTTCTATTTTAATGTCTTTTCCCTAAAGTAGACCTTCTCTAGATCTATAATAATGCTCATAAGGTTACCAGGTCATTTATTTGTCTTTCATAATTACTTATATAATTACAGCGCCCTGGTAAATATTAGTAACTAGGGAAACAGGGCTATTTAATTATGTCCTAATGAATAGTTGTCATTGCATGATTCTTTAAATACATAGGAAATCAAGAAAATGCTTTCCATCAAGCATAATATTGCTTGAATTTTACTCTCAAGAATGCTGTTTAGTAAGTCACTCTCCATAAAAATTTTCACTGTCACAGAAAGTAGAGATGTTAACTTAAGGATATAGAAGCTGTGATTCTTGGATTTGAAACAGTTTTGGATGTCCTCAAGTTCAGGTCTTTTATGGTTTACTGACACATGTTTTATGGTTTATTAACAAGTACGCTTGTTAACAAAACATGGCTTAAATACCTCCAGGGCTGTAAGGTTTGCCATGAAAGAAGGCCTTGTATTCCCACTCTGAACAGTGCTAATGATTAGCAGATAACTTGAGCACGTAACATGTGCAAGACACTTCCAAATATTATGCAGGACAAAGCATTTGCGTCAGGCTTGACTTTTGTACATTCAGTCTGACCCTGAAGTAAAGGATATAACATGTCTACTTGCCCAGTTGGTGTGGACTGTAATATATAAACCATGTTCATTTGTCAGTTAAGAGTTCAGATGATCTGATCACTAAACCGTTGAGGAAATTGGCTACTCACTAGGGCAAAGATGACATCACATGATGTATCCGATCTCTGTTTTGACTTTTTCCTCTCACAGTTCCCCTAGGCTGCTTTGCACTTGTATTTGAAGTTTTGATTCTTGACGAGCCACCATCAAAAGTGTGGGAATTTAACCTGGCACTTCCTCTTGTCCTCAAATGCACTTTAAGTTCCTTATTTCACAATTCATGGGCAACTAGTGCAATCTAAGATGAAACTCCGGAGCACTTGGTTAAAGTGGCATCCAGTCTAGTCTCAGTGCTTCAGCGCTGCCAGAGCCGTTGGAGTCATGTGCATAAGTCATGGAGATCAGTTAGTGACATATATCTGAAAGCGTTCATTAGGAATGAGAAATCCCTTCTGGTGAGGGAGGGAGCTACTAATGACAAGTTCTTTTTGAGTGTGGAGGCCACTGTTAACATCCAGTATATGCCAGCCCATTATCAGATAGAAGTTTCACTGTTAGTCTGTGCTAATAAAATAATAATGCTAGGGGTTGGGGATGTAGCTCAGCGGCACAAGCATCCACCTGACAAGTGTGAGGTCCTGAGTTTAATTCTCTGTACAAAAAGGAATAGTAACACCAATTAACTGTACTGAACATAGCTTTGTAAATTGTTTGATCGATCTTGCTTTCTTGCATCTGGTGGTCTGAGCTACTTCATTGAAGAAGGTGCTGTGCAATATAACAACCACTGTTGATTTCTATCATATTGTTATAAATCCTGGTTTGTTTTTGTCTTCATTGTTGTTGTTTGGTTATTGTTTTTTCTCTTTAAAATAAAAAATAACTTTGTATTGTTTCTTACTTTATTAATTCAGTTCAATCTAATCTTTCTTTTTCCAAATACAGTGAGACTTATGCATGTGAGACATATTTTCTACGGATTCCTAGAGGTACATATTTCATGAAATTTGAAACATACAGTGATAAGCATATAACAGAGACTCACACAATGCAAAGTAGGTGATATACATGGTGACTTTTACTCTCCAAAAATACTCTGTGGGATCTGTCCAATCACATCCTTGTTTTCTGTGTGAGGAAATAGGCTCACAGGAAATGAGGAACTTGTATTTTGTGTAGCACTACAAGCATCAGAACTGGGGTTTTGACTCCAAACTTGTCTTCTTCTTTGCCTCTATGCTACGACTGTGCAGTGGTGTTGCTCAGGCTCCAAGAAAGTGGTTTCAGAAACAGTAAATGTAAACAAATCCCTGACTAGTGGAAGAACTGTACTCAGAGTCACCCCCAGTCTTGCTACCCGTGCTGTGCTAGTTCACAGGTTGGCCGTTCTCCCAAGTGAACAGAGCCCTGCCTAAAAGGTGAAAGTAACCTCAAAAACAAGGATTTAATTTCAGGTTCTTATAATAATCACTGATTTAATGTGAAATATCAACTGTTAGTCGACTTTACTCATCAACATAATTTTGCTTTTATTGTGCTTCCAAGACATGTACCAGCAGTATGCTAACCATGCAGATTATCTCAACACGTTGTTTAGCTTTCTCTCCTCATCTAGCAAGATAAATCACAAAATTATTCTGGATCTTCCAAGTGAAAAGAAGGGAAACCAGAAATTTCAGTTATAAGGAACTGTATAACAGGTCAAGGATCATAAGGAGCAGAAGCACATAAAATGTGAAAGGAAGCATTTCTTTATTTTATTATATCAGAGGAGGCTTTGAATAAAAGTGAGTCAGCGTGCTTTCTGTGCACCGAGTGGGAGACGTATTGGGGAAAGTCGAGCTGGTAAAGGGTTGAGCGTCTAGGCTGAAGGGCCATTCTTTATCATCTAAACAAGGCCATAATGGAGAGCAAAGGGACACTTCTGATAATTGCACCAGTGCGACAGACAAAGCTGGGATTGTTGTGGGCAAAGCAGTGTGTGTAATCAACTGAACCATGGAGAAAAGGATAGACAGACTCTTTTTAGCAAGAGCAATGGAGGGAAACCTTAAAAAAAAAATAAAATAGAAATATACAGTAGGGATTAAATGACAAGCAGTTTTGTGTGTGGGGGGGTGGGTACAGGGAGTTGAACTCATGACCTTGGGCTTGCCAAGCAAGCAGTGTGCCACTGAGCTATATCCTTGCCCCGGCAAGCAGTTCTATAGACAAAATGCAGACACTGAAAGTTTGAGAATAGACAGTCGTGTGACACGAGCAGGACCGTCTTCCAGAGAGATGAGTAGGACAATAGAGAGCAAGGTGAAGGGTGTGTGTGTGTGGAGGCACCAGAAGTACTTCCTTGAGATGCTGGTGTTCTGTTTTCTGTCTATAAGCCCTTTTAAAAATGAATTTGCCTTTGCCACAGTTTAAGAAAGTCAAGCTCTGTGATTCATGCGTCCTTATTTATCTTGATACACCAGATAGAGCTATGGGTAGACATACGACATTTGCTAGTCCAGTGAGATGTTTGACGCTTAGGAATTTGGAATTGAGACTAGAGATAGTGCGGGTTGACTAGGCGAATTCACGGTTGTGGAGTACACAGGGTGAACCATGAGCAAAAGGGGGCGTCTAGCAGAACACTGTGTACAGAGTACTCATGAGATTCAGTGTGTGTGTGTGTGTGTGTGTGTGTGTGTGTGTGAAGGGCTGGAAGGGAACACACAGAAAGGAAGATAGGAGAAGAGAGAAGCTGCCCGACAGCTCTGAGGTCCTATGAGAGTTGCTGTCACTATTTGCTCCCCTCTTTGGTTAGGCTTATTTTTCTTGAGAACAAAGACATCTTAAGTAGGAAATGTTCTCCCATCAGACCCATTTATTACTGAACTTCATTTTGCACAAGACAAAACAAAAATCTCATTTTCATACTAGTCCTTAAATATTTCAAGACAGATGTGGTTGTTTCCTGCATTTTTTCTTCAATCCAAATATTTTCTCCTTTAGCAACACCCTCTTCTGTCATTTGCTTGACCATCTTATTTAAAATTGAGAACTTCAAAAATGTTCTGCCCCATACAAAATAGTAAGCGTGTTTTTTTTCCATGACCTTCTTCCCTCCCTGTATCTTTTGATTATCACAGCAAGAACATTACCGTAAAACTTACTGTACCCAACTCTTCAGCTGTGGCAATAAGGGTGGGGAAGACTTGTAGCATATTCTTGATTAATAATATGTAAGCAAAGGACACTAGTAATGCTTCTTCCTGAATTAAAAAGGCAGACATTCAGTAAGGGAGAGTCTTTTACTCTTTTCTTGTCTAGGGTGAGACAAGATGCTTGGAAAAGCAGCACTCCACACAATTCTGAGTATGTACTAGAGATGCTGATACAGGAAAAGAAGAAGAGTTTGGCTCCCGGTTTCTGCCACCAGACCGGGCCACCATCACTATCCTGCTTATTGTACGAAGCAGGAAGAACCTTTGTAGTCAAAGCAACGTAGTGAACATCTTAATGCCAACTGATACATTTCCAAGGCTCACATCTATATCTTCCCCCAAAGCCTCCTGTGGTCATAGGTGGTACTTTTTAGAGGTGGCTGGTTCTAGGGTGTGTGTTGCTGGGATCAAGGATACAATGCTGGAATTGATTCATAATGACAGATGCAGTGCCAGGATTAAGGGTGTGAGTGTTACCTGCCCTAAACGTGAGTATCCTGGGTAAAATATGAGAGACTGAAGGAGGGCCACTTATTGCTCACAGCTGTTTGCTGCTTTACTGGCTCCTGCCTGCTTGCCACGGACTGCTTCTTTGCTGTGATGCCCCTCTGCCGTGCCGATCTGCCATGGAGCCAGCCAATTATGGGCTGAAACCTCTACAAACTGTGAGTCAAAATAAAACTTTCCTCCTTTAACCTCAGGTGTCAGGTATTTGGCCTCAGGAAGGAGAAAAGTAACTAAGCCCAGAAGTTATATTTTTTATAAATATGATTTAAGATAATATTGACTTTCAAATCATTGTATGAACATTGTAATTTATTCAATACAACTGAAATTTCTCCTAATTTTAAAATTTCTCTTCCATATTACATTTTCATACCTTGCAGCTGTACAACACAAAAATCATGTAAATTTTCTAAACCTTGCCATCCTGTTAACCCACTTTTCTCTTCTATAAGAAAGAGAAAAAAATTTGCATTTAATAAAGTGATGCAGAAAATATGACACAGGCTTTCATGTTTTGAAGGCTATGTGAAATAGTTCTGTACCCTTCTGTTGTGAACATGGCTTTCTTCTCTACAGCCGTTTGCTGGGGCTGCAAGGAGCTGGCATACAGGTTGCTCCTTCACTGACTCTGCAAAGTGAACACACATTCTGAGGAGAGGGTTTTTAAGGCAATCTGATCTAGAATAATGAGGTAGAAAATGAAGAAAAAGAGAAGGATTTGTGAAGATTACCACCGGTAGCCAGGGAGGCAGTAACAGAACCAGCTTGAAGCTTTTGTAATAACAATGGTTTGCAGATTATAATTGGGATTCCTGGCCACACTGTTTTTGGAGGTTTTCTGGTATTCTAGTCCCCAGAACAGTGTTGAGGGACTCTTAAACTATTTAATGAATGAATAAACCAATGACTGTTTGTGACCACAGGAATGTGGCAGGAGTTCTGAAAAAAAATTGGAGTCTCATGACATGAATTGGCAGTAAGACTTTGAAGAAATTCTGAGATCATTTGGACCTATTGAGTTTCATGCACAGAAGTGGCTTCCATCTGAATTCCTCAATCAGGCAATTAGAAAGGGGACCTGGAGAACCAAGAAAGAATATGGGTGAAGATTTAGAGATTGGGGGAAAATCAGAAATACAGTGCTAGCTACAGTTTCACAGGGTTTCTTTACCTAATAACAAAGTGACAGGCTCGTGCTCCTCTTGTGAAAGGGGTTGGTGTCTTCCAGTGACACTTTGTGTTCTTGAAAGCATTTTTTGTAGCACACACGTGAAAATGGGACAATCCTAAATTCAGCAGTTGCAATCAGCTAAATTGTGAACTGAATAACGCATGGGTGTGGCACTGTTTACTGGAACCAGTGGTTTATTTTACTGCCTAAATTTCACATCCTTTAATATGCTTTCTAAGAAGTGATCTGATTTGGAAAATTCTTGCAAAAGTAAAACCAGTGAATAAGGACTCACCGCATGTCAGCCAGCTGAAGTGAATTATTAAGTGTATCTGTTTCCCTAGAATATTTTTACTAATAGAAAAATCAGTGTCTGCCAGTCTGCAATAAGTAAGTGTTGAGCAAATACTTAAATTATTGGTTTGCAGATGTGCCAGCACTGCAGCCAGTATGTCTCAGTCCTGTTTTCCATGGCGGGGGGGGGGGGGGGGGGGGGGGGGGGGGGGGGGGGGGGGGGGGGGGGGGGGGGGGGGGCAGTGGATGAAATGGAACAGTAGCCCAAGAGGAAAGGTTCAGGGAAAGGTTGGTTTTTACATGTGCTTTTAAAGATGAAAGACCTCACACCAGCAACAACAATAGGTCGATTGTCCCATCCCACACAGTCCCTGCGGGAAGCAATGGTAAGGGTCCTTGGAAACAGGCAGGGCATGGCAGCTGCCCTTCATTTCATAGCCTCCAGCCTACAGAGAAGTGGACAGCCTTCACGGGTCATCCGTGGAGCCACCAGTCTAAAGGCATCAGTGCTGATCTTGATGTCAAAGGACTCACATTATCATTATGTCTCTGACCAGCGCTAACCATATGACCTGGGGAGCCTCATTCAGTGTTTGCGCTGGTTTCCTATCGGAATAGCTGACCCTCCTTGCTTTGTGGGAATGCTGCAAAATGAATCAAGAGAATTCCACTCTTCTTTGTATTCTCATAAGAAAGGTGGTCTGGGGGCTGGGGATATAGCTCAGTGGAATAAGCGCCTGCCTAGCAAGCGCGGGGTCCTGAGTTCGATCCCCAGTACCGCCAAAAAAAAAAAAAAAGGGCTGGGGATATAGCTCAGTGGAATAAGCGCCTGCCTAGCAAGCGCAGGGTCCTGAGTTCGATCCCCAGTACCATAAAAAAAAAAAGAAAGGTGGTCTGTAATTCTAAAGGATTATTATTAATTCACCCTGAATAAAGCCTATAAACTATGCCAAGCAATAAATAGACCAGAGGACATTGCTCAGTTTCCTGTTCTGCCTAACATCCTTCTCTGCCTTGGTTCCCATTAGCACAAAATGACCCCAGCTCCTTGTTCTGAAAGTTTCATCGATAATTTTATGTGATCACACATTTGGTGATGTTTAAAAAAAAATTCATAAGGATGAAAGCAATGCTATCTAGGGATAAGTAAGCCCAAAGATAGAACTTTTGTAATTAAGTATTGTGTACATCATTACCACCACAAGCATCCAAATAATTGATTAAACCAGTGGAACAGCCACCAAGAGCCACCTGATGTCAGGTGGTGGAGCTTAAAGATCAATTCCATAAACAGCAAGGAGCAAAATGGTAGCCTGCAAAGAACTGTAGTAGCTTCAGCACGTATTTAATTTGTGGCTAATGACTGAGTCTACATTATGCAGTTTCTACTTCAGGAAATCCAAGAGCATAAGTAGAAGAGAGCTTGAAGGGCTGACAATAGAAGCCATACAACTTGGCTAAATTTATATTTAGGAAAGATTCAGTACCAGGGTGATAGCAGGGGCTGTCATTTCCCAAGGAGACAGAACAATGTGTCTGTTCCTTAACCAAACAAATTTCCTATTTTACTAAGAAAATAAAAGAATGAGAAGTTAGCAGGCCATGAATAATTCTCCTGACTTACTGGTGGGCTAAAGAGAGACTCATTTTTGAAGGAGTCAAGGAAAATAACTTTCAATGGTTAGTCTCAGTTGTACTCCTGATTCTTCTACAAGTTGTAATTTATAGATCTGCTACCTAAAGAATGCAAACTGGAAGATACTTTCCCTGTATCTACTCCACTGGGGAGTTAAGATGAAAATACCATCTGACTCTTTGATTTTTGTTTTGTCTGCTGCAGCTGCTCCAGGAAGGCCAGCCACTCAGTCACCTGTGACTGCTCTTGGGAGCTGTTGCATGTTTGAAGGCGAGTGGCTTCCATCTGGAACATTCTTTGCTTTTCCTAACTGGTTAAATGGTGCTTTGTCTTGGAGAAGCAAATCATTATTGCTTTCTCTTTGAGGACCTCTGCAAACTCTTTCTCCCTATCTCTGCTGTACCACAAATGAAGTGCTTTATGCCCTTGTGTTTATTTGCCCTTGTATTGACTGCTCAAAACTTGCCTGCCCTCTCTTCCGTACAGTGTGAGAGGTCAATGGCTACTTTTCATTATCTCCCAGGACTCCCTCAGGAACTGCCTCACTTCTTTCTAGAGCTAGCTGGGGCTGTAAGCTTTAGGCTTCTTATCCTACTGTCCCATCTAGCCTTTAGATCACTTGAAGCATTCAGACTCAATTTTACTCTGAAGTCGATATTTTTTCTGCCTCAATTAATTTCCACTGTAATCACCTGAGCTAATTTGAGCTCGCACCAGATTCTCTACCTTGGGACTTCTAGACCAGAATTTCAGTAGCAAAGAGGTGCAGGCAAAAAAAAAAAAATAATAATAATAATAAAGTAATGAACACACTATATTTCTCAGAGCTGGTACACTTGCCTGTCTTTTCCAATTTACTGCAAGTTCCTAGAGGACAGAATTTTTATTATGTGCATCTTGGCATTGAGGGGACTTGGCATGGTTCCCAGCATATAGTAGATGATTGATAAATGCTTATAGAATAAATAAAATATATGTGACTGGTAAACTCAGACCATGGTATTACTTTGATATTTTAGTCACTACATGAAGCAATTTTATTCTTCAACCATGACGAAGTAGGTTTATTTACAAGGAAGCCAGATGAAGGCATAGACAGGCAGATGTTTAGCAATGGGCATTCATTCCACAAAATGAGTCAACAGGCAAATCGACACTGGACGATCAGCGTATACTGCGCTTATGCAAACTATGCTGGCTACGACAACACTAGGCGATAGATACAAGCTTATGGGCCTGCTGCTGTCCATGCACACTGATGAGGACAGAAATCTCCATTTTGTGGCACACGACATTTTGTTGCTCACAAGGGAGGCTCCTTGCCTCTCTGTTCTTCACCAGGGCAAGAGAACGTGACAGCTTGGTTGAACCTTCTTTGAAAATATACTAACTACAGTGGTGATCTAATAGACTTACAGTTTTGTATTTTTCTAATTATTTATTCATCCTCAGTCAATATTTACAGTAAGGAGCTCCGATCTGAAAGCTGGCTCCTGCTTCTCCCAGTGAAGACCAGAATAACGCCCAATAGTGCAGAGCCTTTCTGTCTTCCTCTGGCCTGGGACTCAGGCGTAGCATCGGCAGTGCTGATCATTCTCACTGCTTACACCCCCGACGTCAAGCCCGCGTGTTTACCGCTCAGTAGAACCCAAGTACCTGCTTACTGAAAGAGCGAACGATGACCTCCAGATTTCTTAGCTCCCGTGTATCTCCCGCCCCAGCTCCTCCGTCCCAGGCCTTTCCCACTCACTGACACATCATTGTTCAGTGTGGACTCTGCCCATGAGCGTATCCTTTCCTAACTTTGTGGGCTACATCTGATGCACATGGCTATACTTCCTCAGCGATCTCTATAGTCAGTGATCTAAGTCTCGGTGTTCCTCTAATGTGTTGGGTTTCTAATAGGAGGCTGGCTATCTTCTTTACTTCCCCTGAAAGTCTAAAGTGGTCCATTAGCATCTCATATCTGTGACACTTTTATTATGCCTTCCAGCTCTTAGGGAACCACTTGACCCATGAATATCAGCCAAAATGAATTAAATAGAAATTTTCCTGGTGGCACAACTTCTTTGCCTCTGTTCATGTCCCTGTACAGAGTGGCCTCTGAGGCAGAGAGGGAACCGGCAAGGGCTAGAGCTCAGGCCTCAGCGTGCGGCTCCGACGTTCCTGTAGATCCTTCAGAAGCTTTGGACTAGGCCATTTAAACAGAAACCTGCCTAGGAACATCCTGCATAGGAATTTGTGAATTTTAACTGAGGTTAGGATTAAATGAATAATAAATTCAAGCCAGCGCTGCCTCGTAATTATCATTCCAGGTTGAAACAAGTTTTTAGACGGTGAGGCAAAGTCAGCTCAGGGATTTCACTCACATGGTGGGTAGCCGGAGGTCCCGGAGACTCTGTTCTCTTCCACTCCATGTCATTGCCTGCTGAAATAAGCTACACGGGATATGCTTTCTATTTTGACATACCTTTCAGGGTTTCTTTTTTTTTCTTTTTCTGAATTCATTAAAAGTCCCCCTCCTCACTCCCGTAAGTGTAATTCGGGGTTCAGGCCAAATTCCAACTTGAGTAATTAATTACATTTCAATGCTCAGCCCTCCTTGCAACTTCAAACAGGGGAGGTGTGTTCTTTGTCTTCCACAGCAAGGATCTGCAGGCTGTGAAGCAGCTGCTGTTTTCTCCCCAAATAAGAGGAGGTTCCAGGTTAAGAGCAGCAAGCAGCTTACTGCTTTTTTGAGGGAGCTGCTTGCGAAGTGATCAGGGACAAAAGGCCTCCCTGGGAACGTGAGGCTGTTTTCACTGTAGGGACCTCTCAGCCATCTATCACTTCTCTTTTGAACCACTGGGACAAAATGGGAAGAGACTGTGTTTTCTTGAGCTGTTCCTGAATGGGATGGCTTCCTTTGAAGGCCGGTCAAGGGGTTGGTTGTATTTTGGCTTTGTTTTCCTGAAACCTCTTCAGTTCAGCCCACTGCCTAAAAGATCTCACATCACAGCCTGACATCATGATTGGTACCTGCAGATAACATGCAAATGCAAATTATTCTAATGGAGTAAGTTAAAAAAGAATGAAAGAGGTTTTCTTTTTAACCCTAAATAGCAAAGGCATCTAATATTCTATAGCAAGAACAGATAACACAACACCCATGTTCACTTGTAGGGCTTCACTGACATGAACAAACAAGTCAGAAATTCACTCTGTGTCCTTATATCCGGCAAGTTAGTTTGAAAAAGTATAGAGAATAACCCATTCTAGATGCATACTCTGTTTTACTTGGCTCCGACAATGGTGCTTGATGGAATGATAATTGGCTGTTGATGAAAATGATCAATCATCATTGCACTGTGACTTGAGTTCTATTTGGTTAATGTGAACTTTAAGTTGTGAAATAAACCATCCAGGTTGGAGAACACTGCTTGTGTTTCTAAAACTTAATTCTTTTACTTATTAGGCAAGAGTGAGTCATTCCTTATATCACTTGGGCTTATTGAAAATATCAAGATTACTCACACAGGTTTGAAACATTTGTCATACAAAATGAAAGGGAAAAAAAAATCTTTTCAGCTTGTTTCTAAACTATCTTTGCTAATGCCCAGGGGTCTTGGTGCAGACCTGTTGCTGACATTCTCGCCATCCAGAGCAGGGTTTTACTTTTACATTTTCCCAAGCTGATCATTTCTGTAGCTCTGGAATCAACTCCCCTTGTAATCATCTTTCCAAGGCCGATATCCATCCCACAAATGGACGTGTCTCTATTTGCAAACAGCTGGCTGCAGTCAGCCCATATGTTTAGCCACAGGGTGGAGAAACAGCGTTTCTTCCTTACTACGGCATTCTTTCCCCTCCAGGGGAAGCACAGACAAAGCCCCTCACTCTTATTTTCACCAATCAAAAGTCAGGTAATATTTCATCTCATAGATCATCCTCCATAAACACATCATCTCTGTAAGTTGGTTCCTGAGAGCCGAGCCAGCCGTCCTCCTTTTCATCACCTACGAAAATCTTTATCTTCCTGGCCATCACTCGTTGCATCTTCAAAGACTTATCTCAGCCTGAAGTAATAAATTTGTGCTTAACTACCTCAGCAATCACTAGACTGTAGGCAACAGGAGGACATTGTCCCTATTTTTGCTTGCTTGATGACCTTTTCTCCTTTTGCTCACTGTTTTTTTTTTTTTTCTTTTTTAACTTCCTGGTACTAATATTCAAGATACTTAACGTATGTAATGTAACAACCACTGTTAATATCCTATCACCGTGTTTTGAAATCCTGCATCATTTTTATTGTTCTCTGTGCTGCTTTGTTTATATATTTGTTTTTGTTATTTTGGTTTGTTTTTCTTTTTCTTTAAAATGAAAAGCAAAATGTACATGTTTATACAAGGGTAGCTGGGATAGGTGTATTGCTGATGCCTATGGTTTATTGAAAAGAACAGTCAATGCTTAAAATTTTCTTTTTTTCTTGATTTTGCATGCTTGAATCTGGTGCATGCAAAATAATAATTCTGGTCATCAGAATGACTGATCTGAAAACAACAATATGCAGTAGAAGAACCACTGTTGAACTCCTACCATCTTGCATGGTGAAGGTCTGCATCATTTCCAATTTTTTTTTTTATTACTTGTTTGATCAACCTTACTTTCTTACGTCTGGTGTTGAAGATAACATTATGTGATGTAGCAGCCATTGTTAATTCCTATCATTCTGTTTTGAGGTCATGTACCGTTTTTGTGTCATTTTGATTTTGTCTTCATTATTGTTTTATTAGTATTTTTAATCTCTAAAAGAAAGAAAGAAGGAAAGAAGGAAAGAAAGAAAAAATATATTTAGGTTACATATAGGAATACAACTTTAACTCTTCGTTCCCTGTATTTATTTTCTTACTTCCTATGTTACATTAGTTCGGAATGTGTGAGTAATATTCTTTTTTATGTTCCTCTTTGAGGTAGACATAGTCGTAGATAGTGGTCTAGGCTTTTGTGACCTTTGTAATCATGCTCTCTATTGTCGCTTGAATAGTGAAAGGAACTTTTGGAGTCAGCCATCATATTAAGTAATGCTGTATATTTTAATCTAGCTCATCTTCACACTAGCCATGTTAGTTTGATATTTGAGTAATCATTTTGTAGAAAATGAAGTTGAGAATTAGAGACGAAGTGACTAATGAAGTTCACGTGGATAGTAAATTAAATCATGAGGAAGATTTGTTTTATTTTAATGCCCATGTTTTCCTTTTACCACAGGCTGACTTATCAACAAACATTTTGAGGACAAGAAAAGATGGCTTCCTAATTTAGTGTTGTGTTATCAAAGCTGGACAAATAACAGTTGGACTAAAATTTGTTAATCAGGTTGACTCTCAGTTTCCACTGACAAAATTAAATATAGTTTTGGAGTGGCTGTAGCTGTACCTGCGTATAACCAAACACATGCCCAGCTACCATAAGTTTACTTGCCAGTTAAGACTGAAAATTCATCCTTAGTTATGTGGATGGCTGTCAAGTAGATATTTGAAGGCATGTCTAGATCCACCGAACACAGAACAGAGGCCTTGTTAATATTACCCCATAAAGGCTCTGAGTATTATGAACTGGAAACTTGCCAAACAATAGGGAACTCACGTGAAGATAACTTAGCCAGTGCTGCTACATAGTTCCATTTCTCAGGATGGCCACATGAGGTGAAACACCTACCCTAGGAACTGCTCACCCACAGCATATTGAAAGGGCTATCGGTCCCTCTTCACAAAGAATGTTAAATATCTGTCTGCATGCGGTCTTACCATTATTGTTTTTTAAAAGAAAAGCACAGGAATATAGTGAAATCAACAAGAACAGTGTTTGGGGATTTATTTTCTTTCCTTTTGGCAGGACTGCATGATACATGATGTCTAACAATCCACACGATTGGAATTTTTGATTTTCAGTCAGTTATTTCAACACTGCACATTCACAGTTAAAGACAGAGTAGATATCACTTGAGGAAACAGCTCACAAAGACTCACCTTTTATTTAGTCTTCATGGACCCAGAAACATTTTGAATGGCTGAGCTAATACTTCATTTATATACTTATATAATTTTCTTTCATTGTAGGATTTCAAAGAGCTTTGTAAGGTTGCTTTTGAGTTGATTAAGCTTCACAACTTCACAAAACACTGTTTTACAGTACTGTAGATGAACCAGAGGAAGAGGCAGAATTTTAGTTTCTTGTGTGTATTTTCTTTGTGTTTGAATTAGTTAATAAAGGGATGATGCCACACTTGAGGGGTTTGGAAAAATTTTAGATGTCAAGGAAAGTAGCAAGTATGATACAAAGTTTCCAAACCTTTACCAGTTTCCCCCAAATGTTAACAGACCTGTGATGCAGTTTTACTAACTGAGGGATTATATTCTTGCCAATTTACCTATAGACTTTGTTTGGATTTCACTGATTTTTTCCCATCAATGCCCTTTCTGTGTTTTCAGATTTAATGGAAGGCTTCTCATTGCCTTTAGTCCTGTGTATTCTCAGTCTTCTTGGGTCAGTGGGGATTTCTGACTTTCCTTGTTTTAATGATGTTGAGAGTTTTGAAAAGCATTGGTGAGATATTTTCAAGAATATTCCTCACCATGCATTTGTCTCATGTTTTTCTCATGGTCACACCAGAGCTATGGCTACTTGTGAAGTGTGCCACAGATAGGAAGGGCCACTCCTGCCACATGGAAGCTCACTAGACAAACAAGATGCATTGTTGGTGATATATGAAAGGATGAAGATGTCAGTTGGATGTAAACAAAGCAGAATGCCTTTCCCAGGTGGGAGAGGTATATGCCCATAATCCCAGGTACTTGGGACAAGTTTCACAAGTTTCAGTTCAGCATGGTCAACTTGGGGCCTGGTCTCAAAATAAATAAATAAATGCAGAAGGCTGGGGCTGTTGCTCAGTGGCAGTGTGCTTGCCTAGCAAGGGTAGTCCTGCATGAGGTGGGGGAGAAGGAGCAGCAAGTAGATCAGGAGGAGATAAAGAAGTGGAGAGAGCCCTTGTAAAACTAGGACACTGAACACAAAGCCCTGAGAGTGAGAAGATATACTAGCCTCCATGAAGTATTGTCCAGAACATTAAAAAACAAATTGACAAATTTAAATAAATAAATATGACCACCTGCTATGTGCCAGGACTTTTCTGGGGAATTGGAAATAAAGAACAGTCTTTACTCTTGAAGAGACATGAGTTGTTAGAGGACCGCAAATCTATGTAAACTTGATCCACAAAATTTTAATCTTATTCAGTGTATGTCTCGGTCACCATGTGCTTGGGATAATAATACACTGTAATTGTGAAGGAAGCAATTAACATGAGAACACCGACATACATTAATTTCAGAGCATTCTGGGGATTGAAGTACCTGTCAAAGTGACCTTACTGGCAACTGGCCACTACTTCAGAGGACTCATACTCTGTTGGTGCTGGTGTTTCTGTGTGAGGTGAGGACCGAATGCCAGAGAACTGATACCCAGCAACCAGCTCTACACTTTCCAGCCATAGGAAAAACAATTACTCCCACGCTTGTGGCTGGTAGTGAAAGTCACCAGGGATAGAAAGTGTGGCTTATGTGTTAAAAAAAAAAGAAAAATTCATGGCACGTCGCCCCTCCCTATTATGCTTGTGGGATTTTTGTGTAAGATTCTTGTCACTGGTGTAGAGACCCAGTGACCTGAGAAGAAGAAATTGACCAAATGGATTTTTGGACTCCCTTTCCATTCCTGGATGTTAGCATTTGAAGTCCGTCTCCTTCCATTTCTGTTGTATTTATAAGTTGTGTAACACATGATGTTTGTAAATGGGGAAAAGGAAGATTAGAGGACAGGTTTCTGGCTTACAGAGTTTTACATTAACTAGAGGAGCTCCACCAGCAGGAACACTGTAATGTGGATGAAGGGCTGATTTTAAAGCCATTTATCCACAGCTTTGCATACTAGAGGAGTGCAGGGGGGAAAGAGAAGACACACTTACAAAATGAAGAAAGGAAGAAACATTTCGGATCCCATCGTGCAGACAAAACTTTTATGCCCCAAACTACTCATCTAATGCATCATATTTAGTCATCCCTTTACATTTCAACCTGGGACGGAGGTAAGTCCTCAATAAATAGCTCAATAATTTGCTGATTATCTGGGGTCGAACATTTGTTCAGAGGAGAAAACTGACTGAATCCTCTGATTTCTTTCTGTCTTTGCTGCAACCTTCTGGGTTTATTCCAGAAGTAGAGTTAGGAGGCAGAGTTGCAGACGTGCTTCTTCTTGTTTCCTTGTTTCCTATTTACCTTTTCCAAGCTGAAAGTATATTCAATTAAATTACGTTACACCCTCGGATCATTGGCAGTTAGGCCTTGGATGGGGTAGAGTTTGTTTTAACAACCACTGTTTGAGGCCAGCCCATTACCAGGCCGGTACAGACATGCTTCTCATTAGCCCTTCCACTTTAAAGGGAAACACACTGTATGCTGAGCTAACTGAATTTCCACTCACTGAAGTTTGTAGCGAAACCAGGCTGAAAATGGCCTCAAGGGGACCTCACTTCAGATTTTATTAAAGTTCATCAACTACATATTATGCAGATACATAAAAACAGATTAACAACCATAAAAGAATGACTCATGTTTATTACCTTGAAGAGTAATTGCATAAAAACTAAAAAAAAAAAAAAAGAACGAAGCATTGCTAAACCTTAATAAAGTTGAAGAGAACTATTTCCTCTGTCAAGCACAGCAAAAACAGAGTTTTGGGAGAATGTTGCATTATATCTACTAGCTGAGCAATTATCATACCAAATTGGCTTGATGATGTTAAGGAAATGAGAGTCAAAATTAGATCCAGATAAATGACCTTACTCACAGTACCTTTTCCCTCCTGGCTCAAATCCAGGTGACATGCTAATTATCCTGCAGAAAATGCCCAAGTATTTGTGGACAACAAAGTTGAACCCAATAACAAGAAAACAGAGTACAAACATCACATCTGTGTCTAGGTGTTATGGAGGAATTATGTCCCTCAAATGTGTATGCTAAAGTCCTAATCTCCATTACCTCAGAATGGGACTGTATCTGGAGATAGTCTTTATGGGGATAATTAAGTTGCAATGAGGTCATTAGGGTGGGCCCTAAGCAACACAACTGGTCTTAATCCACTAAGAAGAGGAAATTCGGACACAGACACATACAGAGGAAGAATGTATAAAGACGAAGGGGAATGATGGGCATCTACAGGCAAGAAAAGTCTGGAATCTTTTTTTTTCCCCAATAGCTCTCATGAGAAACTAACTCTGCTAACATCTTGATCTCAGACTGTCAGCCTCCAGAACTATGGGACAATAGATTTCTGTTTTTAAAGTGCCTGTTCTGTATTTGTTATAATAGCCCTAGGCAACTGAGTAAGAATAACTGAAAATTAGCTTTTCTCTGCCAATCTCTAGCTCCCATCTTTAGAGAGCATGTTCAGGCCCTGTGTACTGCTAATGTTGTAGGGGACAAGCGGAAGCAAACAAAGGAAGACCTGCACGTCACTTGAGAATGAAAATCTTAATCTAGTGTGAATGAGTTCAGGAGGCTGAGGATCGTTGTGAGTTCAAGACCAGCCTAGGCTACAAAGTGAGCTTAAGGCCAGCCTGACCTGCATAGTGAGACCCTGTCTCAAAGAGGCAAATAGTATGAATGAGATTGTTGCATAGTGAAATATCATTTTCTACTAATTTAAATACTTAACAATTTTAACTAAACTAAACTAAATGATTGTTAAATACAAATATGCTATCTTTTTGTGCTGGCCAAGTTTTATAATGACAGTAACTCTAAAACAGGTTCAGCTGGTTTTCACATAATTGAAAATAGGCAATAAATTTAATTTTTATTGTGCAGAAATGGGTGCTCTGTTGATAACCTGGGGCAATAAAAAGAAGACCCAGATAATATGAAAATTATACATTTATTTCATCCAACTTATCTTGTCTTCATTTTAAAACAACCACTAACTGTGTAACTACAATCAAGATTTTAGAAAAATGTATGTTATATTGTAATTAATTATTTTATAATGAAGTTCATTGATACACTTAGTTATGCATACTGAGTGCCTTCATCCTAGGGAATCTGTACTGGTGTGTGATGTATCTTAGCTCCTCTTTGTTTTTTCCCATTTCCCTACCCTCTCTTCAACCCCTCTTTCCCTCCTTCTTTAAAATGCAATTTAAGTATGCATAATTTCAATATTTTCATCACAATAGAAGTGAAATAAAATTTAATTGTTTCAAAGTATAAATAGCTTTAATACACTCTACTTAAATTATAAAATAGTAGAATAATTTTTCATAGTTTTTGAAAAACTTCTCAGTTTTAAAAAGTATTCCATGGAAATTAAAAGGCAGGTGCCAACTGAGAACTAGTAAAAACAAATATCATACGTCTAAATCATTTAAATAAAGCTACACGTTTGAAAATGTAATTAATTAAATATATTACAAATCAACATTTCATAACTCTCACGTTCAGTTTTCCCCCAAGTAAAGGGTATCCCAGCTAATGTGTATCAGATTTAGACATAGATAGATAGAAGACAGACACAAAGAAAAGAAGCTTAAGAGTAAGACAGATAGTGTCACTTTGCAAAATATATCTCAGCTGTCAAATAAAACTGATAAATACTGTCTTAGTTTATATAGACTTGAGCTCATGCTATGCATTCATAAAGGAGAACATAGAAGAAAGTAAAGGACAATCAGCAGTCCTGGGGAGTGATACTTAGTTGTGAAATCATCCATTCCCTTCGTGATATTTGAGAGAAAGTATTGAATAAATGAATACGTTTTCCCTCATTCTCATATTTATGCAGAACTTCTATCAACACATACATCCCTGCATTCATATACAGATGCCTTTGGTGCTAAGAACATAGATTAATCAACCAGGAAAAGGGTTACTTGGGAGTTGCTTGGTGTCTTCCTGGAGCAGTTTGTGGGACTCAGCCTGCGAAGTCCAGACTCTGAGTCCCAGCAATGCTCATGCATTCTCTGGTGCATGGACGTATCTGCGTGCTTGCGGGCCCTCTAAAGAGTGGTAAACAGTGAGGGCCAGACTCTCCACCCCATGTCTGAGAGTGTGTTGTGGGTTGAATAATGTCTTCTCCATGTTCATGTCCACCCAGAACCTCAGAATATGACTTCATTTGGAAATAAGATTTGCACAGGTATAATTCATTAAGGATCCTAGATGTAGAGTGGCCCTTAAATCCAGTAACAGGTGCCCTTTGAGGAAAGGACACAGACACACTTACCTGATGTGGATAGAATGAAGAAGGGCAGAAATTACATTATGCTGTTAAAAGCCATGGTTAAAAGCCTGGGTGTCACCAGCATGCAGAAGACACTAGAGATATCTCCCCTGGAGCCCTCTGAGTAAAACACAGTGCTGCTGGCCCCTTATTTCACAACTATGGCTTCCAAAACTGCAAGAGCTTACATTTCCACTTGGTACCAAGCCATGGTGCTGATGGTATTGTGTCACAGTGGCTTAGGAAAGTAACACAAGGTCTAATGGTTATGATGATCTCCTTAGACACCGAGTCTTGCCTTTCAATAACCATTAAATAACCATTAAAGCTAACCCAAGAAGTGTTTCTCTTTCTATGCACCACCAGTGATTGTCAGATCAGCAGGAGGCAATCCTGAAGAGATTCATTTGGTTTCATCAAAAGTCAACTTTTCAGAGAAGAAAAAAAAGATGAGAATACTGATCACTTCAACAGTGTTAGCAAATGATTCGTCTGCCTTTAAAGAAGTGTGTACCCCATTTAGAAAGAACTTCAGATTTGAAATATAGATCTGTGATTCTCTCATTCCTCTCATAGTATAAGAATCTATTTAGGTGTCTAGTTATACATGACTCCTATGTGCAAAGAGATTGATATACTTGTGCTGGACCAAAGAGACAATAATTTGCCAAGTACAACTGGGGACAATATCCTACTGTAGTGAAATTAGTTGCTAATGTGAAACCCGGGGATTTTACATCGTGATAGAATCCTCCCTCCCCTTACCTACAGAGGATATGATCCCGGACCCAAAGTGGATGTCTGAAACCTCAGATACTACTGAACTTCGCATATACCATTTTGTTCCTATGTGGTCTGCAGAGCTGCCACATAATATCAGAGTTAATCTGTTTTTCCGCATATTTTTCCCTGAAACTTCCTTTATGTCATCACCCTTGTACTTTGGGGTCATTATTAAGTAAAATAATGGTTACTTGTAAAGAAATCATGATGGTGTGACAGTCGATCTGATAACTGTGATGGCTGTGAAGTGACTCAGAGGTGGGTAATATACATAGCACAGATAATTGCATAAAGGGTGATTCCTGCCTCAGGAGAGATGTAGTGAGATAAGCCAGGTGCAGTGGTTGATTAACCTGTAATCACAGCACTTGAGAGGCTGAGGCAGGAGAATCTTTGTGAGTTCCAGACCAGCCTGGTCTACAAAAGTGAGCTCAAGGCTAGCCTGAGCTACATAGTGAAACCCTGTCACAAAAAGAAAGAAAGAGAGAAAGAAAGAAGAAAGAAAGAAAGAAAGAAAGAAAGAAAGAAAGAAAGAAAGAAAGAAAGAAAGAAAGAAATGCAATATGATGGTCAGACACTTGATAAGGCTACTCAGAAGGTGCATGATTTAAAAATTATGAATTGTTTATTTCTGGAATTTTCCATTCATGTTTTTGGGCTACAATTGTACTTGGGTAACCAAACTGAAAAAAGCAGAACTACAGAAGAGGGGAACTAAGTATACTATGCAGTACAGGAGCTGATAATGGTTCTCTGAACCTACCCCAGGAGTATTCAAACAGTTGACTGAAATGGTACAGTCTAAAGAGTCTGCTTTTATAGGCTCTGTCACTGGTGTTGGTCAAGTTGATTAACCGTATTTCCATATTTCCTGTATTGTGAGAATAAATGAGATCTGTAGTTGAGAGTCTCAAAAAACGTCTTCATTTTAAACTATTCTGAGGCTGTCATGTTTACAGGACAGAAATACCTTCATAAATGAGTGAAAAATTTTGTATTGCATAAAACTTATTAGAATTGCCTTCTAAGTTTTAGCATATATTTTAACTTTCTTTCTCTTCAGAGAATGGAGAGAGAATGTTCTTTGCAGAATCCGAGTGATCAGTGGTGAAGACAACTGGGCTGGTTATAGCTCTTAAGACACCTCTGCATCTTCAGGGAGGTCCGCATCTGAGAAGGTAAGTGTGGGTGTGCACGTGAGAATCCCAAGACAGAGGAGAGGCAAAGGCAGGCCTCCCACAGGTCCTTCAACATACATAATATGTAAATACTACATCATTTTCTTAATCTCTATGATGTAAATAATATTAGACATCAAGATCACAAAGTTTGAAATCCAAGTGTCCTAAGTTGGAATACGTTCCATGCTTTACTGTATGCTTGATATTGGGGTACTGTTTTCAATATTTTAAGGTCTCAGTTTCATCAGTTATAAAATGAGCAAAATACCACTGCTCATAGAATTCCTTTTTTTTAAATATACTAATTGTTTTTTATTTTATGGGAAGAAAGTAAAACAAAATGCTTGTAGAATTCTTAGAAGGGTTAGTAAGCTAGCTTCTGCAAAGTGACTACTAGTACAGTGCCTGATTTGTAATAGGCCCTGATCAATTTGTTCTTATAACTGAACATTATGTTCTTTAATATTTATTTTTACAAGTAAACATTCTAAAATCACAATTTAAGAAATGAACATTGTTCATCAATAACTGGAACATTATCAGTGGTTCATCTGCATGTAATTATTTCAGCTGCTGCTGGTAATTGTGGCTTTCAGACAATTTTGTTACATC
This sequence comes from Dinomys branickii, assembly GCA_004027595.1. Taxonomy (NCBI): domain Eukaryota; kingdom Metazoa; phylum Chordata; class Mammalia; order Rodentia; family Dinomyidae; genus Dinomys; species Dinomys branickii. The sequence goes on along the minus strand of PVLD010000592.1, from coordinate 43,923 downwards.
TAGGGAATTTGAGAGCTCAGTAAAAATATCTGCCTGGGTTATTCTCTCTGTCACTTGCACTCTCTTTGCTCTCTCCTATGAATGTCTATGATAGAAATTTCTGGAAAATATTACGAGGAAGAGGAGAGGCACCAGGAGCAATTTGCCCAGCCACTCCCCCCTGCACCCTTCTTTAAGGTCATCAGCATGAGTTAGTCTGCAGTAGAGAGCTTATTATACCCGTCCTAGAGCGGCAATGTGTAGAACATTTGCAGTAAGGCCAGTTAATATTGTAGGTTCTAATCTATTTGCTCTTAATTTCTTGATGATGATCACTAACATTTGGGGCCATCCCTACAATCTGAGCCAGCCAGGACAAATGTCACAGGATGTGTTTAGGCAGCAGACGGTGTCTTTCTCCTGAAAACAATATTGCTGGAGATGACCACAGTTTCTAGAAGAGGTAACAACAAATTATTGTCCACTCAGTAGTCCTTATATTTAAAGTTCAGAAAACCAATCAGCACAGTTTACTGGTAAAGAAAGGGCATTAATTTGGATTAGGATGGAAATTCAGTGTAAGTTTTTCTTTTCTGATGGCACTAAGAAAGAAAAAAACATCTGGGCATGGTGGCACATGCCTATAATCCCAACACTCGGGAGGTTGAAGCAGGAGGATTGTTGCAAGTTCAGGACCAGCCTGGGCTACAAAGTGAGCTCAAGGCCAAGCCTGAACTGCACAGTGAGACCCTGTCTCAAAAAGACCAAAGGGGGGAAAAAAAAACAAACATAAGTTGTGACTACCAATATTTTCACAACCTGCCTATGTGTTAGATAAATTCCTTGCTTTTCTGAGGCTTTGATTCTAATAAAGAACTGGTGAATAGTATGACATTTTAAATATTCTACTGTTTTTACTTAGAACCCAAATTAGGACCTGTGAATAGTTTTAGAAATTTTTTCTGCTTCTTCTTAAAGTAAGCTCTATTCCAGGAATGTTTCTGAGTACTGTCTTTTAAATGATCTTTCCCCTTTATCTCTACTTCATAAGACATAAAAATAGGGATTATGAAGAATATGAAAAAACTCAGGTCATTTTATCCCTGTTGTTTTCACAATCAAATGACTGAAAAATAAGTATAATGTTTAACAACCTAATTTGAGGGTTGTGACATTAACCAGGCCCCCACTTTGTACGTCATGGACCTGAAATTCCAGTGAGCTCCTTCCTGCCTTCTGCTGCCTCTGAAGACACGTGTGCCAGTATAACCGCAGCAACAAAGAGCAATGTTAAAAGGACAGAGTTATCATTTGTCAGATTAATGTTCTATTCAATAATCTACTTGCTCTTTCTAGCTTTTTTTTCTTTTTAGAAAACAATACCTTAGTTGCTTCAATAATATGACTTTCATTTCTTTCAGCCTCAGAATATGAATCAGGTCTCCCATCACCTGTGACACCCCTGGAGAGGTGGACTGAGCTGATTCCGTAGGAGCACATGTGCTCCTATGACTTAAATTGAGCAAAGAAAGAAGCTTATTCCACAATTTACCCATTGTTTTGGAGTGATTGAATTTATGCCCTGGTTCTTGCTGTCCTAAATGTTATTACTGTTTATTCCCTTATTTCCATTGTCCATAATGAACCTCTCAGAGCAGAAAGGAATCCTCCAACAGGGGCACTGACTACAGGCAAACAGGATTGAAGACTAACACCTTAAATGGTGTACTTCCCTTAAATGGTGTACTTTCTTCATGCATGCAGAGCAAACAAAAACACAACACAGGGCAACGGGTACTTAAAAGACCCAGGAGGTAAATACATCCTTAAGAATGTCATTATGTAGTAGATATACATTATTTTCTCTTCCTGGTCCTCGAGTAAAGTAAGCACTAGCCATCCAGAAGTAATGATTTTTACAGGATGCCCTTACATTCTTAGGTAGTTTTTGCTAAAGCATCCAGAGTGTGGTTGCTTCTTCTTTTATATACTTTACATTCATAATATAATTTTTAGGTAACATAAAAACAAAAAATAGAGCTACAGAAAACCACTGTCTTCATTCTCTTTCCCACATTCAAATATCCATTTGAAAAAGAATCCCTACATCTTACTGTCCACCTGCATTACCTATTCTCACTCATTTTTTTGTGTTTCATTAGTACCAGATTGGACCTCCACGTATGGCATATTTACTCAATGAATTATAATTACTGCAAGAACCAGACTGTATAGCTTTTGCAGGTTTTCCTTGTGATAAAAATCCGATGTACTAACAACTCTTAAAATTTCTCATTTCCTTCACCAAATATAATGGTTTTGTGATTTTTACACCAGGGTCTGACGTGTAAAGAAAAGAAAACCATTTTGAGTGGATTGTAAAATACTGTTCTATGGCAAATAAGGTCTAGATGATTCTTTCCTTCCTTATATTAAGATTTCTCCCTAGTGCTTGAATGCTTAGAAAAAAATGCTTAGGATAAGTATGATTTTAGCTTTTCTTTTAAAAGCTGACATGAAACATAAGATTTTTTTTTTTTTTTGGAAAACAAATACGATAAAGAGGGTAATGAAGCCAAGTACTGTTGAGTGCTGGGGATATGGGCCACAGCTGTGAGCTGGATGGAACGATTTCCCTGTGTGCTTCCATTTCCTTTTTCAAAGAATGTACATCTACTTATTCTACTTTATTACTAGTTAGGAAATGTCAGTAAGCATGTGTTTGGCAAAGGTAAGTACATGTCCTTCCCAGTGTAATTTGGCTGTAAATAGTATTCTTATTAAATTCCCAGTGCATTGGGCCATGGAGTAGGCTGCTCAGAGCATATAGGGGAAGTAGCCAATAGTCTTAAAAGGCAGTCAAGGGCTGCATTAGGCTGGCTTTTGTTGTTGTTGCTGGTACTGAACTCTGACTGAAATTAACATTAGCAAAGAAAGGTGGGTTTTTTTGTCCTTGTAACTCAAATTCTGCATATTCAGGTATTGCAGTCATAGAGCTGGCCTAGGGAAGAATCACACCTTGTATGCATCACTTTCAAGTCTCTGATTTTCTGGGTGGGTTTGTTTTATTTTTTTACTGGCACAGATGGATTCTCTCCATGTGTGGTGTTAAGTCCAGACTCACAATCCTCCAGCTTTGTAATGTGAGAAGAGCCTTGTTCTTTCTCTCCCAGTTCTAGTTAGCAAACTCCCTGTTGCTCTATTTCTCGCTGCTCCTGACTTACTGGGGACTCCCTGAAAGTGAATAAACAGTAATAACATTGAGGACAGCAAGAACCAGGTCATAAATTCAATCACTCCAAAACAATGGGTGAATTGTGGGATAAGCTTCTTTCTTTCCTCAATTTAAGCCATAGGAGCACATGTGCTCCTATGGAATCAGCTCAGTCCACTTCTCCAGAGGTGTCACAGGTGATGGGAGACCTGATTCACATTCTGAGGCTGAAAGAAATGAAAAGGGAAACATCTTGGTCAGGTTTGTGTCTACAGTATGGATCTTATAGACCCTGATTTTTACCTGGCAGGAAGAGAAAGAAAAAGAGACCATTGTGTTTCTCAGACATTCACAAGACAGGTACCATGATCAGATGAAGGAGTCTAGTGCTTGTTTTGAAAGAGGTACCCTCACCGCATGCCTAATGAATAAGCTCGAACCAATTAGCCCAGCCATTCCTCAGGTAGCATCTGTGCTCCCGCAACTCTGTATTCTCCTGAGGAAACACAGCATCCTTTTCCTTTATAATTCCGAGGAAAGGTTCTCTTTCTCTTTCCTTACTCTCAAAATATGGAATTTTCGACTTAACATTTCTGGAGCACGGCTTGGGGAAGAGTAACCGAAACTAAAAACATGAAACCATGGATAAGGGGGAGTAGTGGGTGTATCGCATCTGTGATGGGGAATTCGCTGCGGTGCTGTTGCTTCCAGTATGAGAACGACCAAAAAAGTGAGACTTTGTGTGGGGCGGGCCCTGGGAAATGGGAAGCGTAGGGGGATTGGGACGTCCCGCTGAAGAAAATGCTGGGTGCTGATACAGAAGCTGAAGCTGGACTAGTGTTGGTCTGCAATCCTCTTTGCCTGTGGTCAGTGCCCCTGTTGGAGGATTCCTTTCTGCTCTGAGACATGCATTATGGACAATGGAAAATGAGAGGGGTTTCTGGGTGCTGCCTACAGAGAGACACAGGTGCTACTTGCACTCCTTTTTCTACCTCTCATCTTAGCTGCACGCCTTGCTATGTCCCGATGTCTTCCTGAGCCCATGTCTGAACGGTTACAATAAGCAAAGCCCACTTCCCCAGTCTTGAGACACACGATGACTGAACAGAAAATATCCTTTGTTGCATGGGCCACTGATTTTCAGGGGTTATTTGTTAATGTAGTATGATAAACCTTAACTCTAATAGGGAACCTAGATTGTTTTCCCCGAAGAGTCCTGAGAAGCACCTCTAAAGTCAAGCTTTAACCATCCATCAGGCCCAGAGTGGGGACTGGGGAAAAGCCAAGTCAGAATTCTCTCTGAGTCCTTCGTCATCTCACGTCTGTCCCCACCCTAAGAAACACTGGCTGGAAAGTGGGAAATGACAGAACGACGGGGGCTTCCAATTTGCATTATTGTGTGGGACTGGAGAATCTAATACTGAATTGAGATTGTGTCCGTAACTCAGTCTGATTATTGGGCTGGTGATTGCCTGAATAGGATCAGAAAACATAGGAGCTTGTAAATCCAGGGGGGAAGTAAAAACTCCCCCCAATCCCCTCACCTTCAATTATTAAGAAGGAAACTAAAGGATATAACTCAACTGCATAAGTACCTGCCAGGCAAGTGCAAGGTCCTGAGTTCGATTCCCAACACCAAAAAAAAAAAAAAAAAAAAAAGAAAAAATATCCTTGTAAGAAGGAAATTAAACTAAGCAAGCCAAAGCACAATAAAAGATTAAACAGAACAACACTAACTTGCCACTATGCAATAGAATTATAGAACAATAGAAAAATTTTTAAAAATTCAAATCTCAAGTATGTGTTATGCATTGTGTTCTTTTAACATACCAGCTCTGTAAATAAATCGACAGCTGGTTTTAAATTGACTTCAGAATTGAAGTTTATTTTTGAATGCAGATGAATAGGCAGTATTTATGTCCTACATTTAGATAAACAAATTTTAAACCCCGAGGCAGGCAGTTGCTTCTCTTTTTAGTGTATCATGTGATAGAAAGAGGCTGAAGTATAAAGGTCTTGGTGGAGAGAACAGATTCAATTTCAAGAATAATTCTGAGAGTCTGCCAATCTTTTGTAATCTTGTCTTTCTCTGAAATACTTTGTAATCTTAGGTAGTTCCTCTAAATTTCTATATTACAGTTGCCTCATCTCCTAAATGAAGATGATAACTCTGACTTATATTTATGCAAATAATATAAAATTAATACCTGTAGAAGTGTTGAAAAGATAATTTGCTCCCTAAGTGGTGCTGGCTATATAGCTTCTCTAAGAATCAGATGATTGCTAAGATTTGACAATTGTACATCTTCCTTCCTTCCAAGTGGGAATGATCAGTCTCCAGCTAGGGAATATCATATTGCTTATTTTTGCAGTTCTTTAAAAGTAGACTTTGAGAGTTGAAAATTTGGTTTTTGCTCCCATACCTTATTTTTGAGTTAGTCGATTCAACATAAAAAAGAAACACACTACACACATTTTCAATAATACTGATGGAAATTTCAAAGAGCTTGTATATATATTGTTTCATAGGACTACAGAAGTTAGAAGAAGGCTTAGCCAACATCCACTTTAGTTCTATTTTCTTTTATCACATTTATGAGCTGAGATCACAACAGGCACTGTAACTTTTTTGGTTATTACAAGCTAATGCAGCTGATACTGTAATAAATCCTCAGTAATAGGTAGGGAATTTCATTTATCTTCATTTTCTAAATAATTAATTGGGTTCAACATATTTTAGATGTTTTAGATAAAAGTCTCAGTTTTGGATTAAGAGGTAGAAATAGTGAGATGAATAGGCTGGACCGTAGGATTATGGACGGAATTGGCAGGGAAAGCCCAGGTTTTCTGACTCTTAATTCTGGTGTTCTTTCCACACCATTTTGGTACAATTAATCTTTCTTGTCACATTAGGTTCCACACTGGAGGCCTAAATTGCATGCCCTGCATTAGTTTATACCACATATCTCAGGGCTGGTGGAGTTTGACAAGAAAAATAAATGGCAGGCTTTGTGTAGGCTGCCACTAGAAGAGTAAGAGCTCTCAGCTGCTGGGCAAGGACTTTCTAACCAGAAAGAGATCTGGAGCAATCACTTGCACTGGGGAGCAAAAGGCATGCAGCCGAAGGACAGCCAGAATCCTCCAGTGGGGGCTAAGGTATCTGTGTGTTTTCTTTGACGCTGTGTCTAGAGAAAGAGAGTGGAGGGAAATCAACTGTAGCAGCCCAGTAATAACTGAGTCATGGTTTCTTGATGAGGACAGGGCCGTGTTGTGTGGAGACCCAGTCTGATATGTCAAAGGTGCTTCTTTCTGTTCTCTCAGGTTCAGGGAGTTGGAATGGAAATTTGACTAAGTAGGAAAGAGAGAAGCGTTTTGAGGCATCTGGGTTGCTCGGATGTCTACAGTGATTTCACAAAGTACTGGGCACTCAGGGAGGATGGGCGAGTGTTAAACAGTACGCATCACAGATGGAATCCACAGCAAATGAGACATAAGGGGGTCTTATAGGATACTTCCCTTCAAGCTCCTATAATATACAATGGAGGAAGTTTTGAAGGACTGTGGTAGTGATTTAATTGGTACAAGAGACTGACCAAGAGAATCACAGCTTCTCAATGTTTTACTAAGAGCCTCCAGGAATGCTGATATTGATAATGGGTGGACATGATGATTCCATTATCATTTACCACCATACATTTCACTTAACCTAAAAATTATGTTAACAAACTTGCGGGGTGTGGTGGTGCTTGCTGGTAACCCCAGCACTTGGGAGGGTGAGAGAGGAAATTGCTGCAAGTTCAAGGCCAGCCTGGGCTGTACAGTGAGTTCAAGACCAGCCTGGATTACAAAGTGAAACCTTGCTCAAAAAGCAAAACAAAAATTCTTACTATTTTCTTGACTTTCCTAGCCAACTATGAGATTGACTGAGATGAACACTCAGGAAAAGAATGAGGTTTAATGTTCTGGGCAGTTCCCACCAACCCTGCAATCACAGGCGGCCTTAGTCTTTCCTGACATTTCCATCAATTACTTTTTGATTCTTAAGACGCCACTTCACTCCTAGGGGGACCCACCGGGATGGACGATACATACTTGTAGGTAGAAGACTAGAGTAAGGAATGAAAGTGACGGTAGGACAGAGAAAGAGATCTAACGAATATAAGAATGAACTGCTTGGTATTATATGACATAGCGGTCAAACCTATTCATTGTATTTCCACATTATTGAATTTTGTTTCCTTTTGGCAAGTTATAATAGGGTTCAAAATGTTCCCTGGTTGCAAGTGTGCTTTCTTATTATTGTGCTTTAATAAAGGCCACCTCTTTGATCTAGCCATCTTCCAAAGGGATGTTTCATTCCACCCTTAGGGTAATCAATGTTAAGAAGAAATGTTCTTCCGTTAGGAAACATTGTTAACTGTGGCTCTTTCCCTTTGTGTATCGCTGTGTTCTCTACCTACCGTGGTGTTTATTGAAGTGATCAGTGAGGCATCTATTATTTTTAAATAAAATATAGTTACATCTTTATCAGGTAGTTATATTTTCAACATCCGTACTTGCATTTGTATTTATGAAACCTACAACTGGTCATTCTGAACATTTTTCAAAATATTTATTTTTTGTGTGGAAAGCCATGCTTTCGAAACAAAGATGCACTCAAAGATTCTGTAACAAGTTAGAGCTCTGCAAGACCATCAAAACCAAATGTGTGTCATAGACACCTGGAGGCATTGAAAGATTGTTGTTTGAATGAAACTTGTTTTCCAAGACTTGGAGGAAAAAAAAATGGTAGATCTGAATCAGATGCATCACTGTGCATTTTAATGAAAATATTTTAAAATCTGAAAATAAATGTAGCAAAATACACTGAACACTCTATGACTGATAGTATCTGAAGATGCTTAAATACACTAGTGTTCTATACTGTGCCCACTGACCAAAGAACAAGGGCACGAAGGAAGACAGGAAGCGTTGAACCCTTGTCTCATCTTTATGGATTACCCCAGCTGTAGTTGGAACCTACATTTTACCTGAATCTGTGCAATTGCACAGTGTTTTAACATTGCGCTTTATCCTGCAAGCCTCTCAGTTGCAAGTAATTCTGCCCCACCTAGATTTAAATTCTTCCAGCCTTCACCCAATCCATTTTCCTCAGAGCCAACTTCTGAGGCTCCAAATGTCTCATTCACTAGTGCCACAGTATCTGAAATTCCTATCATTGAACTTATTCCTTTACAGTAATGGTTTCTTTAAAAATATATGTACAGCACATTACCTGGGAAAAGTGATAAAATGGTAGGTAAAATTCATTACAAACACGAAACTGTACGGTATAATGGCAGCCCCTTTTGAATCCCCTCATGTTATGTGTCTGTCTACAAAGCAACTGCTTCTAGCCTTTCTGTCTTTGCTCATTGGAGTTCCAGGTGCCACCCACAAGGCAGGTGAGGTATGGAGAAAGGGATGAGGGAGTGTCTCATGTGTGGTTGCTTGTAGTACAAACTGGCCATACAATGCGTGTTAAATTGAGAGAAGTTATTTAGAACTATGCCGAGATCAAGGAGAAAGCCTGTAGGGAAGTGTTAGACCATAGAACCTGGCTTAGAGAAGATAGATATCTAGAATGAAGCTCCTAAGAGCTATGTGCACAGCATGAAAACGTCAAGAGCCTGCCAGAAGAGCCCTAATAGATTGGAGCCAGAAGGAGATGCCAAAGACAGACCAAACATACATAAGTTTGGAGCTTTCTTTTAGTGGATAGTGGCGATATGACACCACTGGGTGGAAAAAAGAGACAGAGAATCTAAATTATTAATGGATTTGATGAGACTTGCAGAGTTTAAAGCAGGAGGGGTTATGAGCAAAACGTTTATAACATTTCTGAGGAGGCAATGAAGTCAGTGATGCAGGTGTGGATTCAACTTAGATACCCTGTTCTGGTAGGTAAATGCGTGTTTTCTTTTTTACACGGCTGGGTCAAATTACTTCCCCTAGGTCATTCAATTAATCACTTGGAGAGCAAAGAATAAAATCCAACTCTCCAGGCGCTCACTCCACATCTGGAGCAGGCAACCCTGGCTTTCCTTTCTGCAACACCTACTTCATTTAAACCAAAATCCTTTGCAAATCAACAAAGTTTTGAGGCCTTTGGAACAGAACTTGCTTTTCATTTTGTATGTTTTAAAATGAAGGTAGTGTGAGTACAAAGACACCCTAAAATTTACTTCTGGTTTATCTTTCATTGAAGGATTTTAAATATCTGTTAAAATTACTGTGAGTCTTCCCAACCCCCCCCCCCATTTCAAGCTATTATTCTTGAGAGAGGAGAAATACAAGTTACAGATCTGATAAAGCAATGTGTGTGCAGAGCTTAACTGCCGCCTGACTGATTGTGTGATATATTGCTCTTTTCCCTAATAACCACAGAGCAGGTAGAGGCACGGCACACTAATTTGGTTTATATGTCCAGCTGTAAGGCTAGACACTGCATCATTCTTTTCAGAAACCAGTGACTTTAGGCATGTGGAACTTGCAGTCATGACAATAATGAACCAGCTTTTGACTTTGAGTTTCAGTTCAGAAACTGCCTTGTCTCCCTCACTTCCTGCTCATGACCTGACTTTTCTTACTCTCTGGGGCTGGGGGCTGGGGATTTATGAAAGATCTATTGAACAGAGCTCCGGTATATGGTTAATGCTTAAAGCGTCTGAGTTGAAAGTTCTGCTTGCACAGATGGCTGAAGGCTGGAAGGGGGATAGATCAATCATTATTATTGCTAATGACACAGTTATAAGGGCACACAAAAAGGTGAGCTGATTTGGAAAATGGAAAAAAGGCAATGTGAAAAGAATGACTTGGAAGCATTTCTTTGAATAAAGTAACAGCAGCTGTAGCAAATAAAACATTTTTTAAACACATGGGGGAATTATATTCTGATTCTAAAAGGACCTGTCTGAAGGGTAAGCGAAGAGTAATCAAAAGTTAGTACACAAGATTGAGTGTGTGTGTGTGTGTGTGTGTGTGTGTGTGTGTGTGGTTTGTACTTCTGAAAAGAAGCAATTAATAGATGTTCATTGTAAAATCTGTAAGTGATCATTTTTGTGTCCCATCTGTTCAATGTCTGCTTTCCTAGCACAGTGACAAGTATGAAACTTTGGAGTCAATGGCCATGATGAAATATCAGCTATAATATCTAGAAGGCATCTAATCATACAAATCTTCTCAATAGTCAGATATAAAGAGAAGTTATATGAGATATACTGTAGGTGTGGAGAGCAGAAATGAGACTATAGAGAGAAAAAGGTCAGCTCAGCACAGGGGACAACAGGTCTCCATGTTGGCCCTGGTGCTACAGTCCCTGGTAGCATTTGGCATTTGTTGAAAATCTGTTCATGATAATCCTTGAGCTCTTTCTTTTTCTCTTTTTGTTTAAATAAAGACTAGACTTGCTTTTTTCTTTCTGCAAGACATTTTCTTGTTTTATTACTTTCTCTGCACAACCTGGATTGTAAGGAGTAGGGACTTAAAGGATAGAAAAGGCAACAAACCCCAGTTGAGTTGCCAACATGAAGGTCTGTACATCTGCAGAGTTTTGTGCCTTTTTCCTGCCAGGGCTTCTTTCCCTGCCCTGCCACCGGAAGTAAGAAATTCCAGCAGCAACTTTGTTTCATTGTGCTAATTCTATGCAACTACCTTTTCTAAGGCTTCTGTTCACCCGCAACTTACACCCCTAAGCCAATCAACTGAAAAATAAAACATGGACCAAATGCCAAGTGGAAATCAGATCTGTCTTTCTTTTCTGTGCACTGAGGTTCCAAATGATTTACTTTTCCAGAGAGCAACTCGCGACTTCATAGTCACGTGATTTAACATCTTAGTAATAAAGATCCTGGCCCAAGGCCAGGTGTCCTATGTGACTTTGCACAGTCTGGATCACCACTAGAAATATGATAAAGTACAATTCAGTGATCGAATTATAATTCGAGAAACCGTGCACCACTGGTGATTATGTACTGTTTTGTATTGTAAGAGTTTACTGGTGTCATAAATAATTGGGTATCTTTTTGACTTGTCTTAACTGGCTGTTATAATTGAGAGCAATGTAAGTTTTTTTGTTTGTTTTTTAAAATGAGTAAGTAGATCATCTTTTTTCTTAGAAAGTTTATGAGAAGAATTGTTTGTATGTTTCTCACCAGCAGAAGTATTACTTAAAAAAAGAAACATAGTAATATCAATTTTCATATATTTAAATTTATTCAAATAATGGTATAATTGATAAGAGAGAAATATAAACTCTAGCACATTAGACCTTTGAATATATAAACTACATATTAGATAATCACTGTCCGCAGAAAAGTTAGAGTTGTATGAATTAATTTTCTGGATGTAACAAGTAGTATTAAAAAGTGTAATACATGCTTAGAAAGGACCATTGTAATAATATTGTTTTAAAATATTTTTTCATACAGAATGCTCTTATGCTGAAAGTTTTTCACCATCTTTTAATTAAATTCAGATAAAAACATAGCCAAAGTTTGGAAGACTTTCTGTTCTTTATGAAATCTCATAATTTCAAAAATATTAGTTCTAATGTTTCTAAGCTTTGAAGGGGATTTTTAAAAGCCCAGGCCAGTATTTTTTTCCTTAAGTAAGACTGTTTAGTCTACGCAAAAGATAAACCTTTTGAAGATTCAAAGTCTTTAAACATTCCCAAGGAAACGATTGTCTTTCTAGGAGTTTCTTCCTGGAATATTTCTGTCTCTTCTGTACTGGTATGTTTTTGTTATTGCTCACAAACGTTGCTGATAAAGGAATTTCAAGTGAGGGCACTGAAGCAATGGCAAAATAAATCTGCTTCTTAATATGTAACAGAAGGTTGATTCTTGTGTTTATGGTGTGCTTAACAGCAGAGAGACTCCAGGTTTTTTTTTTTGGTGGACATTTAGGGTTATTCATAACAAGAATCCCAGTGCTTCCCCTTGTAATTCTTTTTTTTTTTTTTTTCCCCCTTGGTATCAGGAGTTGAACTCAGGACCTTGCACTTGCCAGGCAGGCGCTTATACCACTGAGCTATATGTCTAGCCATTCCCCTTTTAATTCTTTGTAGATCCCCCTCAAGCCCTGGGACAGATAGTCAAAATAAAATTCTACGCCAAGGCTCTTGGTTACAATTTTTTAAGACCCAAAGTTTAACTAATGGATGCAATAAATCAGTGAACGTACAATTGCTTAAAATCCAAGGTCTTTGATTTAGTAGCCAGTTTTCCTCACTGGGGTAGGAACTAAGAATACCATATTTATCTAGCTTGCAACAAACCTGCAAAGTAAAAATGCAAACTGCAAATATCTATCATTATTCATTTTCAAGATCTGACATTCAATAGCTGAAACAATTTATTTGTAGTTTATATAAATACTGTAACATCTTCCTATATTTAGTCACTTTTTATGAAAAACTCATTATTTATGTATTATGATCCTGTGCTGAAACTTTTTTCAAATGGTTTTATTTTTCACCTGTGTAGTGTTAACACTGTTAAAGATGAAATAGAGTGGGATTTTTTTTTTTTTGGCATTTCTTCTCATTGACCTTATCTCTTATATATTCTGATTATGCTTGAACCACTAGCTTAAGCATAGATGCAAAAGTGATGAGAATTTGAGTTAGCTTTGGCTTTCATTATCGTATACCCACAAGGAAATAACAGCTTCAGTCTACTTCTTTGGAAAGTTAACCCCAGTGCTTAGGGAGGGAAGCGTGCAGTGGTAGCTACAGGGATAGACATCTTTAATCTCCTGGTGCTGAATACTTAATCCAGTTCAGATTCTTGGCAAGGAGATTTAAGAAAGAACAAAATAATTACGCTCTTCATAGGCTTTGTTTTCTGGAATGAATATGTGGTAGCTCTGCTTGCTCTTTTACAGTTTTACAAGGATGCTAAGGAAAATAGATTTAAATTTACTAAGAATAAAGTGAAAGTGAAGATTTCTGTGGCCCTCACTAGGTAAATTTAAAGTGTAGCTATTAACTACAGGATAGTTTGGGGTGGGATTTTTACTATCCAGCTTGTTTCTCTCAGCAGAAGGTTAAATAGAGAATGTGCTATTCTAGTACAATAATATAATAATTACTCTCAAGCTGAGACTACTCATCAAAAAGTGTTATTTTTTGGTAGAAATAAAACTTCATATGCTCATATAGACCATAAAACACCACTAAAGTTAAACCTATAAGCATTTGAAAATGTCCTTCAAGCAAACCTGTTTACTTTTTTGAATGCTACTTTCATTGGGAAAACATGAATTAGGTTAACATCATATTTAAGCCCAATTTTATTAGATGACTTTTGCTCAAATAGTAAACATTATCACTCAATTTACATGATTATTACTTCTAAATATATAATAAATAAGGAAGGTAGAAAATAATCAAAATCTCATTTAATCTTACTTAACATTCATGATGTTTTAATGTAGTGTACAGATGAGTATCTTTTCCAATTAACATCATTTATGAAGCTTTTCTTCAAATTTCCTTATTATGCATAAATGTAATCTTATACCTGTATATTATCTTACTGAGTATAGCACCATAATTTACTCAATTACCACTTCTATTATGAGCAATTTTGAAATATATTTGTATATAAAAACGTGAAGCACTAGCAGAATGAATAACATAGTTTTATTACTTGTGCTAAACCTTCATTCTTGATTAAATGAAATTATAAATAAAGCTGTTAGCAATCAATTCTCATAGCAGAACAAAGATGGATAAAATTTTGCACTGGTCATAGTCATTTTTAATTTAACAATTCATATGTGGAACAAATATTTATATAATAGAACTTTGCTTAGAAGAAACTTTTGATTACTGATACATGAGTGTATGGCAGTAATCGAAATTCAGCATCTATGTTAATATAGCACAAGCAGACATGGTCTTTCCACTTAATCCCTCCCTCCCTTAAGTAATGTAACCTTGTTGTGATCGAACCTCAAAAATTTGTGATTTTTTTTGTATCATGGTGTACAAACATGCGTGTTCCAAAGGAGGTAAAATATAATCTTTAGGATTTGGTCTTGGTGATAAATAGACTGGCAACTGAAGAAAGCTGAATAAAATTTTCCATGTCTTCGGACACAGGACATGTTTGATTTTAGGTCTTACCCAAATTTACTCTTTTTCTTTTAGAAATTCCTGAAACACTCCCTGGAACATGTGTCATTGTGTGAAAGTATCTAAACAAAGTTTTTGTGTGTTTCAAAAGGATTTTCTGTGTGGGCATACAGAAAGGAGGAATGTACTTGGGGCTGTGTTTCTAGCAAACTCTCTCAAGAAAGAATGGAACCAGGGGTCTCAGCTGCATAAGTTTTGTTGTGCTTTAGACTGAATTGCTAGACTATCCCTGCATTAGGTAGATAAAGGGTAAATTCTGTTCATAGTCAGTAATGAATATTCTTTGTCGTTTTTCTTTTTTGTTTGGTACTGCGAATTGAACTCAGGACTGGGAATTGAACTCAGGACGGGAATCAAACTCAGTGCTTGCCAGGCAGACACTTGTGCCACTGAGCTATATCCCCAGACAACTTTTGATTTTTTTTTTTTGAGACAGGGTCTCACTGTGCAGCTCAGGCTGGCCTTGAGCTCACTTATGTAGCCCAGGATGGTCTCGAACTCACAACGATCCTCCTGCCTCAGCTTCCCAAGCACTGGGATCACAGGTATGCACCACCACGCCCAGCTCCTTGTCTTCTATTTCTTTACTCCCGTATTTTCCCTTTTCTGATCAGTGGCATTTTATAGACAGGAGTGACCTTGATATTTCTGTATTTATAATTCAGGAACTTTCATAAGAGTAGAGGGAATAAAATCTTCCAGCAAAAGATTTCTTTCAGCATAAAACTCTTCCTTGTATTTCCTTTAAAACTGTGAGTAACGCCGAGTTGAACTAAACTTGTCTCTCTTTGGACCCAAGCCCAGGGTTCTGGGTGTGCTGCATTTGTGGGTAGTATGTCCTGATGGCGGCCAGGAGGCTGGGAGCAGATGGAGTCCTCATACATGAGTCAGAGAAACAAGCCACTGAGCTTTTTAGAATCAACATTTGTCCTGGTTATTTGAGTATTGTTCTTTGCCTAGTCTGGATACTGCAGAGTCTGTAGTGTGTCCAGGTTCCAGGTCAACTCTACTGGAATTCAATTCAATGCCCCTCCAAGCTGGGTGCAAGTGCCCCTACGGAACTGTTTGTTAGTGATCCAGAATGGGATGAGAAACTGAGGCCACAGTGGTCAACCAACCAGGCTGCTAAGTGTACCAATTAGTTCGTGTCCTGTTTTTTGGTAGCAAGATATTCTTGGTTATTTCCTGAAGTGGCAGTAACACACAGTTCAGAGACAGGCTACCTTAAATAGCAGCAACGGTTCTTCTAGGCTTTGTCCTATTGTTAAATACGTGGCAACACTGAAGTACTTGAATGGCAAATAAATGTTTCCTGGTAAAACTGGACTGCAGTCCAGAGGTTGGGGTCAGAGAACATGGGTCTCGGTTTGGACTCTGACATCCACCAGCTGTGTGACCTAAGCAAGTCATATCACCTCTTTAGTTTCCTCATTTACAAAGTGAGCCAGAGTTATTCCAGCTTAGATATTTTAATGAAATGTTACGCATTTCAAGGAAGTGAGTGCAGCAGAGCACTAAGCTGCTCACGTCTAGACGCACGCTGTTAGCGTAGTAAAATCGACGTGCACGGAGAAGAGAAGCACCGAAGACTTCAGGTTGAACCCCTACATTTCTTACTCCTTGACTATTTCCCACCTTTAACAGACACTTCTGTGTTCAAAAAAAGAAATTCTTTCTTGCGCCATAATGTGTTTTCATGGCTTATAATAGTGTCCTGGGATGCAACCTTGGAATTAAGAAATACGTTTTAGCCAGAGCTGGGGTGTAGCTCAGTTCTGGAATGCTTACTTAGCATGCGCGAGGCCTAGAGTTTAAATTGTGATATATACAGTATATATAGCTGCACATCTCTCTCTCTCTCTCTCTCTCTCTGTGTATATATATATATATATCTTGCCTCATTTCTCCTTTATGAGAAACCTTGAGGAATTCTTCCCTGCCTTCCTGCCTTTGGTCCCTGTCTTCTTTCCTTCCTTTCTCCTCCTCTGCCTCTCTCTCCTTCTTGCTCGTATTCCCTCTTTTCCTTCCTCTGTTCTCCATTCTTCTCACTTTCCATCTCTCTTCTTCCTCCCTCTTCCTTCTGGATGCAAACACTAGCAACGTTCAATCTGTAGGCAAGTGCAGGAACATGTGGCTGCATTTCCTGCACTGCTGTTGGTGGTAAAACCTTCACTTACTCATCGTTACTCATAATAAAAACAATATTAAGAAGCATTGCAGAGATCTCTGTGAAAACTTCCACAAGACGAGCAAAAAGCAAATGCTGAATATGAAAAATCAAGGAAAGGCATTTTCCTAGAAACGGAAAGGGTGTTTCAAATGAATTGTTTTCAGAAAAGCTTAGAACGTTATCAAAAATTTGTTCTTTGCTAGTAAAGAGGATATCATCCAATAAGTTGGTCAACTAAAGTCATTTCAATTTGCTCAAAACAGAGAGACTTTTCTGTGTTTGTGTGTATGTGTGTGTGTGTGTTTGTGCATGTGTGTGTGTTGGCATTATTCTCTCTCAATCCCTCTCAGTAATCTGTCATTATCTCATCCGCTGGGATTAGTGCACTGGAGCCTCTCTCTAGCACTCCTGATACCTGCAAGCATAGCAGTAGCTATTACAGTTCCAACTCCTGCTAATTCAACTTCCTGCTAATTCTCTAGATGGAACATTCCAGAACCCCCGCTGACCAGAATCTCAGATCCCTTCCTTTGTACCACACCCCTCTTCCTCAGTTCTTATCTTTCCATCTAGAACCGTTTGCCCAAATTGCCCAATTACTCTTTTACAATTGAAATTTGAGGTGAACAAGCTGTGATAATCTTTGTTCATGCCTACATTTCCGCAGGGTGGCGCCCAAGTAAATATTGAATGAGTGAAATACAGTCGGCCAGGAGCTGCTGCTTTCCTCCTGCTTGAAACTTTCCCGCTTCAGCTGGCAATCTCCCCCAGACTCACGTAGTATTTTCTTTGAACTTTTCCTGTGACATTTGTCACTTAATGTTGTGTTAACACAAGCTTCACTGTCACACAGATGAAGGTTTGAACCTTCGCTTCTGCCTGGGTGTAAAGTCTTGAGCAAGTGGTTTAATATCTCACGGACTTGGTGTTTTCCCTCCACTGAGGAAGAACTTGTGTACCTCTTTGTTCTGAAGATACCGTGGTATAGTATATGTGCAGTGCTTCTCTTTCAATAAGTGTTTAGTAATAATAGCAAAGACTTGTATAATACTTATATGCCAGGACTCTTTTAAAGTTATTTCTTTCTTTTTTTAAGGTGAAAGATTTGTATGATCTAAAGAGAAACCAGAGTATCTATTTTATTTTTTTCTGTTTTAAACAGGGTCTTACTATGTTCTTCAAGCTGGTCTGGAACCCATGTAGCCCAGGCTGGCCTTGTACTCAGGTGATCTTCCTGTCTCAGCCTCCTGTGTGCTTGAGTTATAGGTGTGTGCCACCGTGTCCAGCAAAAATTCTTTTACATGTATTAATTAATACATTTGTTTCTTACATCAGTGCAGTGAAATAGCACTGTTCTCCCCACTGTACACAGGAGGAAACTGAGGCACAGAGAGCTAACTACTTTCCAAATAGATATACCTGGAAAGATGTGGAAGGAAGGACTAAAACAAGGGTATCTGGCTTCTGCATTTAACCCCTTCACTAGGCAGCTGTCAGTGTATACACACAGTCCTCTCCTCCCTAGCGGGAGAAAGAGCCAGGGTCCTGGAAAAGTCACAAAACCCGCACTGCACACCTCGGTTGCCTGCAGGTGATTATCTCCGGTGAGTTTTTCGGCCTCCTTAGGCCTTAGTTTAACATTCTCATCCATGAAACAAAGAAAGTGGGTACCAAACAACTTCCTGTCTTCTCAACACCTTCTCTCAGGGGGTAGTGGGAGGAACTGATGCTCTTGCTGTCTATTTCAAGACTGTTGGTCACATGGCTACTTGTTACTCACTGTGAGGTTTGCAGAATTTCTCTTGTCTCCCAACACAATGATTGGCCCAGGACTAAAACTCCAACACAAACCAAGCAGAGATGCTGAACTGGAGGGTTTTATTGTGGGGAGGGGGGCGGTATATAAAGAATGACCTTTATGACAATTACTTTGTATGTAGATTCAGTTACATCAGGGAGTTATTTTTATCTCTATAATTATTAGCTTTGCAATCCAATAAAATACCCCATCCGAGCTGGTTTGAATTGGCTGCTGTTACCATCTGGCTGGTGGGTTCTTCTCTCAACCTGGAAAGAATTACAAGGTAGAGAATCAGAAGAATAAGCAGAAGTATTTATGATACAGCAACAGAAGCAAGCAGCATTTATTGTAAAGCAAAGCAAAACGTTCTCAGGAAAATGAGCCTGGGAGGGGACCCAAAAAGGGCTGCCAAAGGGACTCTTGTCTAGGAGTTTTTATACACAAAATAACTACATCTCAGCCAAGGTGAGATCAATTTATGGGGTTACAATCAGGAAAGTCTGACACCAAATGGGGCCTATAGGAGTCTGGGGTGTGTAGGAGGAGTATTCTTGCAAGAGCTGTTAACTATACCTTTAAACAGAACAAATACATTCTTTAGAAGTATGACTATCTTGTTCCTGGGTGGGAAAATCCCACCAATCTAAGGAGGGCTTTGTTGATTTAGCCATCAGGTGTCCCAGCCTTGGTTATCAACGTGCCCTTCTGTGAATCTCTCTGACTTCCTCTTTGGCTGCCTGTCCAAACTGTGGACCTTCCTTTGCCAGGACACTTCCCACAGTCCCTCCCCTCATGGGCCAGTGTTGCTCTGAGAAAACTTCTCACCCGCCCACAGGGTCCTGCTTGTCCTCAGCCATTACTGTTGGGAGCTAGGTTAGGAAAAAGACACCCAGACCTTAGAAAACAGCCCAATCACCCAGCATGGAGGGCTGGTGGTTCATTCTCTCCAACTCTCTTGTTATCTCCCTGCTTCAGCCTTATTAAAAAACTGACTGGGGGCTGGGGATATAGCTCAGTGGAATAAGCGCCTGCCTAGCAAGCGCAGGGTCCTGAGTTCGATCCCCAGTACGGCCAAAAAAAAAAAACTGACTGGAGGAGTTCTTATTCACACACACTTAAAGAGGATCTTCCATCCACCCTTTTGGCTATAATATTGTATAGCCATGTTTCATTCATTACATCTTCACAGTCCTAAGGGGATTTGTTCTTTGACAAAGAAGATATTTAATAAACATGTTTAATAAATTGTTTAACCAGTAACCCAGAATAAAAATAGATATACCTGGGATCTGAGTATCTATTTCAAATAATAACTTTTATAGATTGCTGACAACTGACTACTTTGTTAGTGATCTAATAAATACTTACAGCCAGTGTCCATTGGGTTAGATTATTTATGAGCCAGAAATAATCCTTTTTTTTTCTTGAGACAGTTCATACAGTTCAGGGTGGCCTTCAGCCAACTTTGCAGCCCCAGCTGGTCTTAAACTTGCAACGAACCTCCTGCCTCAGCCTCCTGAGTCCTGGGATTACAGACATGTGCCACCACACTGAAGAGATTGGGCATGTTCAGGGTGGTATGACCATTAGACTGGACCAGAAATAATATGGCTTCTAGATTTTACTTGGAAGTCTAGCCTTAAATTAGAAACTGATACAAATTAAATAGTGTTTTACTGACCACAAGAACACCTTTCCTCCTGAAATAAACAAAACGAAAGGTGGAATTTTTAACAAATCAGAAAAATATAGGGAATTTTAACCATTGTCTTGTGCAGTGACATACGGTCATAAAATACAACAACTTTGAATGGGACTGCTCATCCTAGTACTACTAATTTCTATTGCTTTATTGAAAGGAATAGTTAATGTTTAGTTGCTCCATCAATCTTACCTGCCTATATTTATCTGAGTAACCAATTTGAAGATAACAACATGTAATGCAACAACCTTGTTAATTTCCTTCCACCTTGTTTGAAATTCTGTATCATTTTTATTGTTTTCGTGTTTTGCTTTTGTCTCTGTGTTTGTTACTTTGTTTTTGTTCTTTTCTCTTTAAAATAAAATAAAAAATACCAAAAGGGAAAGTGCTGAACGGCTCTCTAATTCAGGATTATATCCGTTGGATGTTGTAGCCACCCAAACCACAATTTCAGATTTACAAAATAGTGAGAATCAGTATGTGAGCAACACAAAGATATAAAAAATTGCTTTCAGTTTGATAAATACAGACACGGATATGTCTACTGCTTCTTATATTCAAGTGTACTTATTACACACTTATAAGCACGTGGAGTAACCCCTCTACAACCATCCCTACCCTGGATCCTCAATAATGAAAGCATCCCTAAACTCCTCCCATGTGCCAGCAAGCCTGCTGAATGCCAGGCACATTATCTCAACAGAGCTGCGAGGCAAACGCATGGTCACTCCCATTTCACAAATGAGGAAACTGAGACTCCAAGTTTAAGTAACTTGCTCAAGCCTCACACCTAGTAAGTAGTGCAAGTCTTTCTGGCTTTAAATGCTCACCTTTAATCACCCTGGTATGCCGCTCTGCCCAGATTTAATTGGTTGTAATGATGAAAATACAGAACTACTGCTTACCCAGCAAAAGAGGCAGAAAAGAGTTAAGCTGAGACAGTGCCATGCTGTGAGGATGACAGGGAACATGTAGGTACATAGAAGTGGGAACAGAACTGAGTGATGAACACTTTGGGAACTAATATTGGGAGAAAAACAGGACTAAGCTAAATATTTCCTTGCCCACAGCGACAGTTCCTTTCCCTTCTCCGCTACTCAGTTCATTTCATGTAAATTCTATGTAGAACATGAACTCGCAGTTTCATAGCTCAGACCTGCTTGGCTGCAGGCACCCTCCTGAGGGTGCCAGAAAGTAAGCCTTCCTGCCAGGAAGAGCAAGGCGGGACGTGCTGCAGCCTGCCAGATGCAGCTGCTGTAATCTAGCAGCAGATTTAGTATTTCCTGTAGAGGCTTTCTGAAAAGTTCCCAGCTTGTTTGTATATTACTATCTTCTGTTTCCATGATGCCTTCAACCAGGGCTTTTAAGGGGTCATTTCTTTTTGTAAACATTGTTCTAACTCTATAGGGACTCCGCTCTATCCACACAGCCATGCTTATGGAAACAGTGACGTTTGATTTTTAAGAGGAAAATATATTCTGTAGTTTCAGCTTACAGAAAAGACTTTTCTAAGCAGTGCTGGATGCGGTGGTCATCCATTTATTGAGGCAACGGACACAAGGTAACGTTCACTGATGCGATGGGGTTTTGGGAGTCTCAGAAACGTGAGAGAATTTTTTAAGAATGGGCAGGGAATTCCGTTCGGCACAGCACACACAGTATTATTAGCTGTTTGCATCCTGTCTGTGTCAAGCAGAAATAGGGATGGGGTGTCTCTGAGCTAGGGATTGGTTCCTGAGGGCCTCACACCAAAGAATGATACAAGCTTTGGAACGGCTTCAAAGTGACTGCACACGTGGTTCCTTTCTATGACGTCAAAGAGTTGATTCGATATTACTGAACCTTGCATTAGGGGGTCAATAATTTCTTTACAAGCACAAAAGATACAATATTTACTCATACTTAGCTTCACATATTTGTTCTTTAAGCTTCTATAACAAGTGAGGTTATATTTGTAAAAACTTGATCTTCTTATTTGGCAAGGGTGCTGATACACTTAGATGTTAGACTTTATTTTTTGTTAGTAACTTTGCCTAACAGCTTTCCATATAGTCACCACACAATATATTTTTTATCACCAGCACGTGTTATTATTTGCTGTTTCCTGCTGTCACTATTACCTGGAATGCAAGCACCGCGAGGGGCGGTTTTGCCTGTTTCACTCAATGCTAAATCTTAAGCACCTACAATCATGCCTGGCTCATGTAGGTTTTCAATAAATAGGTTTCACATGAACAAATAGGGATTATTCTAAGGGGTTTAGAGACATACATTTTTTGACATATATTTTTGACTCATCGTATCCACCCATAAAGTCTCCATTTCCATGATAGGGAAAATGAGGCTTTGAATATTTAAATAAACTTCTCACGGCTCTATGGGACACAAGTTACACAACACGGGTTCAGTTATAGGCTCCTGCCAATTATAGAACTGTATATTCTTAAACTCCTGTTTTTGTTTTCCTCCTGAAAAATTCTACATGATTAAAATATCTGACCCTCCTCTGGATCAAGGAATTTGCAAGGCGGAGGAAGAAGGGATGGTCCCTGGAATTCCAGTTGTATCTGTTACCAGATCCACTCTTACTTCACTTCGATGGCGTTTCTGGGATGTATCGCTTTCTTTGTCGCCTAGTTTGGCTGTCAGAAGCTGGGACAGAGGTCATCTTGGGGAGTTTCTCCTTTGTTCATCTGACAGATAGTAACACACCTGTGCAGAAGAAACAACCAGGCCTGGTGCGAATTAAGAAATCAGTCGCAGATTTATCTCTCAATGGCTTCATCTGCCTGGGTGTGTCTTACTTTCTTGAAAAGGCACAGGTTTGAGCAGGGTGTGTTTGTGGTTTGGATTTAAAGAGGAAGGGGAAAAAAAGGAAAAGGTTGAAAGGTCAGGGAAGAAACAAGGTAAGTAAAGGTTATGAGGGCCTTCAACACTGAGAACAATTTAAAAAATAAAGTCCCCAAAACAAATACAAGGCGACTATCCCTTCTCTGAAATGCTTGGGATCAGATGTATGTCATGTTTTCTTTTATGTATGGAATATTTATATGTACATAGTGAAATAGCTTAGGGATAGGGCCCAAGTCTAAACATGAAGTCCATTTATGCTTCATAAACACTTTGAACACGTAGCCTAAAGGGAACCTTATCCAATATTGTTAGCACACCTGCATTTAGACTGTGATGTGTCACATGAGGTAAGCTTTAGAACTTTCCACTTGTGGCATCATGACAACACTCATAGCATTTGGGCTGGGGCTATAGCTCAGTGGCATAAGCACTTGCCTGGTAAGTGCAAGGTCCTGAGTTTGATTCCCAAGTACTGTGAAAACACTCACAGCATTTCAGATTTTGGAGCATTTTGGATTTTGAATTTTTGGAGGAAGGTGCTCCACCTGTGCTAAAACTGACATATCAGCAAAACGTTATTGTCTTCAAACAAGAGAAAAGTTCATCAGAAAGGACAGTCAAGTCTTTCTAGAGCTCAGGGCTTCTGGGTTTTCTACCAGACACTTATGCTGTGGTGACCTGTCCATTGCTGTTAT
This sequence comes from Dinomys branickii, assembly GCA_004027595.1. NCBI lineage: Eukaryota > Metazoa > Chordata > Mammalia > Rodentia > Dinomyidae > Dinomys > Dinomys branickii. The sequence goes on along the minus strand of PVLD010000592.1, from coordinate 20,330 downwards.
AATGCTGGCCATTCTAATCTACCTTTGGCCTTTTGCATGTGGCTTTGCATCTCTCGTAGGGTGAGGGTCCTCGATCCCTGACCCAAAGACCGACAGTGGGATACTGGTTGGTCTGTAGCTTTTCAGGAAGTGGGGCTGCACAGTGGGAGGTGAGAGGCAGAGAAAAAGAGCAAAGACCCGTCTATACTTATAACCACTCCCCATTGCTCAAGTTGCCTCTGTTCTTGGCTTCTCCTCAGAGCATCAGAGAAGGACTCTCATGGGAATGGGAATGTTACTGTGGACTGGCCATGCAAAGTATCTAGGTTGAGTGCTTCTTATGAGAATCTAACATTGAAAGTGCACCGTTCCTACCTCTCCACCCCCTTTACACTCTGTGGAAAAATTGTCTTCTATCAGTCTTGTCCCTGGTACCCAAAAGGTTGGGAAGTGTTGCTGTAGGGTCACTCTCAGATGTTACAGCTGTATTGACACATTTCATGGGTTATGATAAATAATGATATACAGCCGCTAACCTCTATGCTTTTCCTGTTCAGAAATAAGCTTGTCATTTGCTTAAGATTGTATTGAAAAACACTAAACAGGATTCTCCAATTAAAAATTGATGCCGAGGACCGTGATCCTCTCTTGGGACACTAAGACTTACTTCACTATTATCTGTGACCTGTATTCAACCTCAACTTAAAAAAAGGTTTTTGGAAAACAGTGATCTAAACATGGGGTCTATAGCTGTGTGAGATGAACAATAAAAAGAGTAGACATGACAGCATTTTGGGGTTTTTTTTGTCCTTCAAGTTACATTCTCAGAGACTCACGTGCTTTGTAGGTGGTGTGGTACAGCACTGCGGTTGTTGACAGTGGCTGCCCATTAGGTAGGAAGCTTTTAAAAAATACTTACGTTTGGGCTTCTTCCAAACAAATCAAATCAGAATCTCCAGCAGGGGCCTTGTGAAAGGTCCCCCAGGCAATTCTAACATGCAACAAAGGCTGAGAGAGGGGGAAGGTAAGGACAGCAAACTGCGGGCTCTCACAGCCTTGTGTTTTCATTCTGGAGGTATCTGTGTCATGTGACACTGGGAGAGTTATCTGAAGCTTTCTGCACTTGTGTTCTTGCATTGTACAATGCAGGCGGTTTGCCTTCATCAGTGGAACATTTCAAACATAAAACGAGAGTGTGTGTGATGTAGCAAGTATGATGCCTGGCATATAATTGGAGTCTGATAAATTAGGGTTATTATCACCATGATCATCATTATCAGGGCCAGAAAGGATCATCACTTCTATATGTAAACACTGTATAGGAACAGAGAGGAGCTGACACTCACTAGAGACCACCCCACCATCTGCTCTCCATCAGATGGAAGATCATATTATGGAATATTCCTACTGCTTATCCAGCCTGTATTGGAACCACAGTCTTGCAGAGACTGAAACTACCCTAAGAGGTTTCTAATAATGGCAAATGAAGTCATAATATTAAGACTCTTCTTCCAACTTTTAGATTTATTCCTTTTAATTTTGAGCCTACTGTTATTTTATGTTGCATCTTTCTAGTAGGCTGGAAACTTTGAAGCCTTTTTATTTTTCAACCATGCATTTTTCTCCATCTCCCTTTGGGAAGAGGGAAAACTAATTTTTTGCGGTATGGCCTTTGCAATAAATAAGAAGCCACACTACATTCTTGTGTTGGAATCAGAATTGACCCTGAATGTTTAGACACCGTTTGTACCCTCTTTTGTGTAAACCAATCATTTCATTTGCTACAGAGTTGAAGAATGAATTAAAAGTGGTTTGGAAAACTGGTAAAAACTCAAAGTACTTGCACTGCATTTTGCACAGAATAAATGCCTAGAAGGCTGTCGAATTTAGAGGTAAATCACTATTGTTAAAGAGAAGCAGGGTAATTTTTCTAACAATGCTTTGTTTATTTAAAAATTCTACAAAAGTGTCACTAACGGGGGTTGACACTTATTTTCCACAGTATTAAAGGCAGCTATTCTATGACTGTAATAGGTGAGTTTAATGGCTCTCACAAACTGTATATCTTGGACTCATTTATGACTTGTGCCCAGCAAACAAACCCCTTAGCTATGTCTACTGTAGGGTCCACCTCTGAAATCACTTTTTAGTGTTTCATTTTACTAAATTATCAGCTTGGTTCTAATGTACATTCCTCTCTGTCTTGTCATCTTTTATTTGTCGCTGCCAGTACACATCATACAATGAATCCAGGTAACGTGCTTGGTTTTCTCATTCCCAATTCACAAACCTTTACGAACTCTTTGCATCTTTCATAAAACAAAATCATGTGGGACCGATGGAGAAGGCTTCATTGATTTGGATTTGAAGGTGCCCAGATCTGAGTGTGGATCTTGGTTCTGGGGCTTTTAACTCTGTGTGTGTGTGTGTGTGTGTGTGTGTGTGTGTGTATGTAAGCACTCGGATTTTTCTTCTCCAAGCCTGCTTTGCCATCAGTAAAATAAGGATAAAGTTAACTCCTTTAGAGTTCACCTAAAAAAAAATAGAGTTCACCTAAGCATTAAGTAACAGAACTTGTGCAGTTCACCTCGTGTAGCATCTGGCTTCAAGTGAAAGCTCAGTTCATATCAGCCATCTTCTCTGACCTCATTCTAGACCTGACCTACCTTTCCGATTCCATCTCTTTCCATGTCCGGGTGCTGTCCACCACCCCTGCCACATCTTTATCTCCCTTCGGTGCCTGCCCTCGCTGTATGCATGTCTTCTGTTCTCTGGCCTGTATGGCTTTATTCATCTGTACATTCATGTAGTTTCTTCGCCGTAAATAATTTTGTCTTAGTTTCTAACCAGTTCTTTTCTTACATTTTCCAGTGGGGCCCACTCAAAATGAATTTCTTACTCCTTACACATAGCGCTTTCCATACATTCTCCATGATCTTCCATCCCATTTTGCCTTCCAGCCCATGGCAGTGTTTGCATCCAACTCTTCTACCTCATTATGAGTCAGTGAAGGGCAGGGACTCAGCCTTATCTTGCTGTGGACCTGATTTCCCTAGCATACCTTCCTGAGTGCCTGCAGGATTTCTTAATAGAAAACACTAAAGAAAAAAAATTGTATGCTATTTAATGACTTCATTGCATTGTTAACACATAAAAGACAGATATAGGTAAGAAGGAACATCATTATTGAATACATTACTAGAAAAACTAGCTCACTGTATCAAGCTTAACTAACTTTCTAGAGTGATACTCTGAATAAAAATTATTAGCCAGGCATGGTGGCGCACACGTGTGATCCCTAGTACTGCACACATACACAAGCAAATGATCATGTCTTGGAAGTTATTTACAAACCCTTAACAGGTCTTAGGGATTTAAAGTGCCCCTAACAAGCTCATAACGTGTTATAACCACCGAAGTACACCAAGGCTAAGGCAATAGGACAAAAACAACAGGCAAACTCTGAAGCGCGGGCTAAAGAGCCCACAATCCAGGAGTTTGGTAAATTCAATCACAGCCATTCTAGCCCGCAGGAGCCTGGAGGACAGTCTTGTTTTCATTCTCAATCTTCAAAGTGGCCAGCAAAGGAACAGATTAAACAAAGAGTTCTGAATTCTGAGCTTAACACAAACCAATTCTCCCCCTGCCTCTGTAGCTTGTACTCTTCATGCCTTTTTCATCCTCTTATTTATATATATTTCATGCGTGATAATCTACGGAAACATTGTATGCTTGCTATGTATCATTTTCTCTGTCATATTTTTAAGTCCTTTAATAATGACTTTTGGTTTCGTCATTGAAAAGTAAAAATACTGAAAACATAATTATTGGATGTTTCTGTAATCACGAGGGTTTTTGTTTCATTCCTAGATCTTTTCACTTATACTTATCTGATTAAGTAACCAGCTGGCCTGGGAGGCCCAGGGAGTAAGGGCTTTCCTGGGACGTGGGACTTTTAGTGTGAAAATGGGACCGTAGCTAGAAAACCAGAAAACTTAGCAACAAGCTAAATGATTTTCCAACTTTTTAGAGAGAAAGAGAGGAGAGGACACTGTTTCTTTCTACAGGGTTGCTTGCAATCTGCTTTAGGAGGCTGGACATAGGAAACCAAATTCAAAGCCATTTAAGAGGGAAGGAAGGAAATGCAGTTTAAATGTGCGTGCCGCAGAACACATGGGATGCCATGATTGTAACCAGGAGAAATAGAAGCAGCAGGAGGAGAGTGAAGGGAAGGCTTCCCTGCAAAAATGAGCCCACAGTAGGAATGCTCAGACAGGGCCAAAGCTGTGAAACTGAGGCCAGAGATGAGAGGCAAGGTGAAGAGCTGTGGTCTGAGCTCAAAGCAACGAGACCCCAGCAGTCTGCCCTGTGGCTGCCGGAAGCGAGCTGCAGAGCTGTGGAAATGTGTACTGTTCACACAAAACTGAAACAGTCTGACAAGCATGCAGCTGGGGGTAACCTTGGTCTTCCTAACATTTGTTTGCATTGAGCAGTGGCTACAATTAAGATTTACATAGGATTGTTCAGATTCCTTAAAAGGAAACATGATGGTTGCGGTGGAGTAAAGCAATGCGTGATACCAACGCGCATCCGTGTTTAAATGGACCGGCTGTTAGAGTGAGTCCCAGAGACAGCCTCTACCCTGAGATGCTTTTGGAGGTGAAATGCTCTGTAGCAAACCCAGACTGCTAGCAGAAAGGAGTTTCAGCAACGGAAACAAGTAACTGCTCCCTTCAAAGAGACGTTGCCCTCTATCTGATACTGGCAGCACTAACCGCGTGGCTCACAGAACGCGTCCTTGCCATTTGTTTTATTGCTTCTCTGCAAGTTATTTGCCTCCTATTTTAAGCAGCCGCGTTATTTTTCTAATCCTTCTCAACTGACATACCTGCCGCCTCGTCGTGGAGGAGCTGAAACGGAGGAGCAAGCTGCATGGGAATGACATTCCATCTTTCCCGAAGAAGAGTTTTTCTGTCAAAAATTCAAAAGGAAGAAAGTGAGCACCCCGCCCCCCTTCCCTTCATTTGTTGCCCAGTCTCTTTAAAATTCAAGAGGAACTGCGTTTTCTGGGGCTGGTTTTGCTTTAATAGGAACTCGAAAATATTACGTTTGCTCCTTACCATTCCTTCTCTCCCCTCAAAAGCTAAAAGGGAAAGAGAATTCAGCTTCCCAGGGCAAACAGGCCCTGCTGGACTCAGCCATCTCCCGCCCGCAGAGAAAGCCCCATCCCCTTCGCTAGGAAATCAGATCCTTGGGCAAAATAGGTGAAGAAAAAAAGAGCAGCTGTTAAAACGTTTAGTCTGTTTTCCTCCTCAAACCCTGCTGGTCCCCTTGCTTCCCAGCCCCCTCCTCCACGTGCTCTCTGGGCTTGGCTGCTGGAAACCCGGGACCCTCCGCGTGGAGCAAACCCGGGAGCGGCTGCCTTCCTGGCCCACATCCCCAGGGCCGCCATATTCGGCCCCTGCGCGCTCCTCACCACATTCCTGGAGGATCCTGGGAAGATTGATTAGATGATTTTTTTGGCATCTGCATGCCCAGCCTGCAGCCACAGCTTGGTTTAATTAGAGAATCAGAGCGTTTCTTTATGTAGGTCACATCAGGTTTTGATTCCAGATCTCATATCGTTCTAGCCTTTCTAAAAGAGTCAGAAATGCATGTACAAGTAGATTTTTTTTTTTTTTTTTGCGTGTGGTAATTCTGTAGTTCTCATCAGAGTGTTATAGACTAGTGTAGCCATTGTCTCTTCTGTCTAATTATCAGAGTAGGAGTAGTGTTCTACTTTTCTTCCACCCAGCTCCTATGGTCTGAAGTATGTACGCAAATTACATATTATGAAATTATTAGGGGGTGGGGGAGGGTAGATGGTCCTTTGCTCTTTCGTGTGCATTTTGGCACCTGGAAGACATAATGAATTTCCTTGTTTTTATAGAATCCAACACTAAATAATCGATTGGGGAGAATGTAGAAACAATTACTCAGTTTATCTTTGAGCTATAATTCAAAATAAATACAAAACAGTAAGAGAGATAGCAGACTGGGCATTTTAATGACATTCCATGAACTGAAACCTCCAATTAAATATTTTTAGACCATAGACCGCCCTTAGGAAACCTTGTCTGACGAATTTATGATTCACGAAGGATATTGGGCAGGGTGCCAAAGTAAGTAGCACTGATTACAGAAATCTGAATGGTAAACGTTGATTCTGGTATTGTCTTAAAAAAAAAAAAAACCCAGACAACCAAACCAAACCAAATCAAACAAAACACTAACCTACTACTATTTACCTTTCAGAAATTTGTTAAACTAAAAACATGATTCTGATTACCATTGTTCTTCAAGTACTGGGTTTTGTGTTTACTTTTGCTAACAGGAAATTTGAAATTTTAGCAGTCAAATATAAACATAAAATATTTAAACATTAAGACAGCCACTTTAACCAACACCTCACAAAAACATTTTCAGAGTATGTATCTTTACAGGAAATGCGTACTTAGCCAAGGAACAGTTACTTCATGTAATCTGCCACCCACAGATAATTAATTAGCCTCCTCAGCAAGTGTCATGCAAACAAATGAGCATTACAGGCTCTCAGGAGTGCGAAGCAGTGTCCTGTTTACATTTCCTGGATGGTTAAGTGAAGAGCTGTGTGAAACACTGAAATGAAATACCATGACACATTTAGAGTTGTGCCCCTCTCAGAATGTGAAGAAGGGCTATTAGTCCTCAAAGGCTGAGAGCCCAATCAATTTCAAATTGTTCAAAGCAGCTGGAAGGGATGTCGGTCAATGGCGGATGTGTCTGGTCTGTTGGAGAAGCTCTCAGACTCTTGGGCTCATTATTTCCAAAGTGAAAAGAAAGCCATAGCTGTCTGTTCTGATACGTTTGATTAAACTGCTGAAACTGAGGGTCAGAAAGAGACTGTGGAACCTTCGGCTGAGTTTTGGAGCACATAGGCTTACGTGTGTATATTGACTTTCCAAACTCCTTATTGGGCGGAAAGTACATATCACAATAATAGGACTTGCCATGAGATCTCTGGCATGTTCACTGTTGGAACCACATCACTGAAACTGGCTGTCTCGGGATATTTTCTCCTTGTTCCCCTTGCCTGTGAGTAATGTCCAAGGAGAGCAAAATGAATTAATTATGCTTTCAAATTGCTCAGAGTACAAACTTTGCTTTTATGTTTCAGAGGAGTTACTTTCTGCGGGAGGTGCACAGGTATGGAATACATAGAAAGGTGGAGTTTATCTACCTCCAATCAAATTTAAATTACTGGAGGTCTTGGTGGTAATCTCAAATCCTTTAAGAAGAGGTGTCTACTGTAGCTTTGGAAGCACTCTGCTTTCACTAAACTCATTCTATAGCATCAGATTTTTGTCTTTTCTCTTTTTTTAATGGCTGTAGTTAGACAACAGACCCTCTCACACTGACAGTTGGTGGTAACTCAGCACATGTAAATGAAGGAGGAAAAAAACCCTCCAGTGTGTTCTATAGAACTGCGATGCCCCCTCCTGTCTGCTCTGCTTAGAGTGAAGAAACTCCTCCAGTTGCTAGTTGACTTTGGCAAGGGGAAAGACTGCACTTTTGTCTAGCCCCTTTCTGGTATGAAGTGCTGTAAGAATCACAGCTGGTAGAAGAGCTACTGATGATACAAATTCTGTTTCACTTCCTTACTTGGCCTCCTGCGGTCTACAGGAAATAAAATATAACATGTAAAGTTGTTGGAATTTAAGCTAAATTACCCGGGTAAACTCAAGTATCTTTGTGGGTGTGGAGGTGGGTAAGTCATACCCATGCTACAGTGATATGTAGGAAAGCCAAGGCATTGTTCATGTAAATAGCTATGGATATTTTTCAACAACTACAATCTTGATGGAAATAACCAGTTGGAGCTCGCTCTGTCTCTCTCTACTGGTATACACTGCACTGATTCCTTCCCTTACACAGTCCACTTAATAATTTATAAAATACACAGAGTTGAGATGCTTTCTTAACTCCCAATAACTTCTCAAAAAAAACTCTGAGACTCTTAGCTAGAATGAATCAGAGGAATAAGTATTCCTGGCTTGGTCTATACTCCCTTCACCTTTGGGTTGGCATGGCTTCCTCTGTCACTCCACGTCGCCAGTCCTGTGCACCCTCTGTGGTCTCCGTGCATGGTTGTTTCTGAGACAAGCTTTTCATAAACATTGCAGAAAATTTTCAGGAACTTTCTCTGCATTTGGTCAAAGCAGATTTTCCATGGAGCCTCCCTATTTTTTAAAGAGGGCTTACACGTTTCTAATAGATTCTGAAAACTAGCTGAAGTTCTTTCTGCACAAATGGGATGTGATAATTCTTCTCTTAATAACTGCAAGTGTGTGAACACGTGTCTGTATTTGTGTTCTGGTATGGTGTCTCTATGTGGTAATGTGAACTGTGTTTCGATGATGGAAAGAATTTACAAATGCTGGCTTAGTATGGGGAGGTTAGAAACATAACCTAAAGTATTTTCTCCCTGTTATGTAAAAATAATGGATGCTGAAACTTTCTGCATGCCAGTAATAACTTCTAGAATGCCTTTAATTATGTTGGTGACAGTAAAGGAACCACATTTGGCTGACCAAATGGGTTAATAAATTATTTTACAGATTGTTTTCACATGAAGTTAGGTTGAAAGTCCGACCTAAAAGCCTCCATCCTATTAGTGAATCTTAGTGTCAGTGGGCAGACAGAAAAGAGTCAAATTAAAAGGACAGCGGGCAGAAAGTTGTGTTCAATGGATACCATATTTTTAAAGCTTCCCTCTTTATTTGATGATCCCTAAAATGACTACGTGTTGGTCTATTATCCGTTTCTGTCCAGGGTGAACAGGTCCCAAAAACGAGGTACCCGCGGATGAATAAAAAGTTAGAAGAAAAAGAAATACACGAGAGATCATGTCCTGGGATCAGGGGGTTACAGTTCTCCAGACTGTAGCCCCGAATCACCTTTTCCATAACCTTTTATTGAGATAAAACAAAAGAGGCACCTGGTTTTAGCAAGCACAACACAACGCAATTACCATAGGTGTGAGACCTGACTAGATAGCCATCCTGTCAACATTCCTTTTCTACATAACACAGCAAAACATTTAGTGTTGGCGCCAGGGCTTACAAAGCTGTTTGTTAGACTTCCTCCAGATCACAACCTAGGTCCGGTTATACCTAAGGCAATACATTGAAAGATTAACTAAAGAATGCCCTTCTCCACAATTACAGCCTAGGCATGAAACAGTAAATGCTCTTCTTTGGCCCGCTCTACATCCATAGGAAAGCCTTAGTTGAGCAGGACCTTGGGGGAGGCCTGTAAAGTTGAAACGCCTATGTTCAGATCCCATTCATGAGTCAGCTCTACGTCCAGCTGGCTATGGGATCCTTGGAAAAAACATTAATTCCTGTCAAATTTTGCCTCTGGGTCTTCCAACTTGTCCTCGACCACAAACAAGGACCTATTTTTCTTTTGCATCTGGTGGTAAAGTGTTTTTAGGAGGCCTTTGCAACTGAATCTTACCCCCCAAAGTTATGACTTTTCATGACTTGTGATGATGCTGAGCCTGAAGTTGAATTTGTAAGTGGGAGAGCTCAATAAATATTTAAACACCTATCTGACTCCATGAGAATGTTTTCTTTAGGAGGAAGAAACCTTTAGCTTGCTCCTTTTTTTTTTTTTTTTTTTGGCGGAACTGGGGATCGAACTCAGGACCCCGCGCTTGCTAGGCAGGCGCTTATTCCACTGAGCTATATCCCCAGCCCCCCAGCTTGCTCCATTTTTATACTACTCCTAATGGCAGAAATTCAATGAGTACAGTGGACACATACTGTGTCCACTATTTGGGGCTAGTGCTCAGTAATCAAATTTAGAATCTTTTAGGCAGAAAAGTGACAAAGTGACAAAGGGACAAGTTGGACACAAATGGACTACACCAAAGAATGCACCTCCTGTCTCACATTTGAAGATCTTCATCACCAGTCACCTGATGGGAAAGTTCTGCGTAGGGGTAAAAGATGAAAAAGCTGAAAAGGAAAACAAATTTGGGAAAGAAATGGGTCAAACAGAAATTAGGCCAACTCTGTGTGTTGTCCAAGTAAGATCTTTCCACAGGCAAAACAAAACACAAAACTAATACATGCTTTTAAAATGTGTATCACTTTTTAAAAATATATTTTCATTTTTAAGTAATTGCCAAATTTCTCCTTGTATCCCCAGTATTCTGGGAGACTGAGGTACAAGGACCATAATTTTGAGCCTATTGTGGATGCCTTAGTGACTTGGAAGACCCCATCTCAAAATTTAAAAACAAATTATTTTTAAGGGATTGGGGATATAGTTTAGTGAGAAGACCCAGGACTTAATCCCCAGTACTGCAATAAACAGACAAACAAAAAACCAAACAAACAATTAAGTAAGTAAGTAGTACACTTCAAGTATCATACCTCCCCCTGGGCATTTTACATTTTTGGAAGTGAAGAAAAAAAGTTATTGTAACATGCAAAAATGATATTTTTCAGCAATTACAAAGTGGTGGGCAGTGTGTACGGGACTTTTTGTGTATTTGAATATTCACCCTCTGATCCTTCCAGGAGGTAGGTGCTGCCACTCTATTAGAGATCAGATACTGATCTGTCCTGTGGGGGGCCTTGGATTTGAACATACAACTCTGATGGCAGAGCCCAAAGTCTTAACTCATAGACTTTGCTGCCCTAGAAATTATTTGGTGATATGGTGCAAATGATTCTACAATGACTGTTTCTTACTGTATTTATAAGGCCCTCATTAAGACTCTTAGAAACATCATAGATCATTTCTTCCTCAGAAATTCTTTGTTGAACCAACCAGCAATTGCCAATTACTACTGCCTGAGTTGCTCAAATGTTTGGGATTATATTAAATAAATATCTACTTTTTTCTTCTTTCTACACCTTTCTTTTAGTCTTTAGGAAAGAGAATTGAAACTTTGGCGATTATAATCATAAAAATCTTAGATACAGTAAACTCAAGTTGCCCCCCCACTTTCCGAAGCTCACAAATATGGAGCAAAACTCCTCATTCCTTGTATGTGAGCTGTACATAGTGACTTTCTTCCAGAGACCTCAGGATGGAAGAGAGGGAGAAGTCACTCTGCAATGGAGAACGGTGACAGACCCAGCCTCAGCAGGGTGGTCAGAGCGAACTTCACCAGCAACGAGTCATGCTGCTGGCGCGTGCTGTTAATATGATGCAATGAAGGTGAGGCTTCCCCTCTGGGTTCTTCCATGGAAAAAATACACTGCCACCATCTAACTATGAGGAGACTCATCACAGAAATCCCTATTGGGAGACATTGTACACAATACCTGACTAGTTGTGAAAACTCTTAAGGTCACAAAAAGCAAAAGAAGTCTGAGACACACATAGTCAAAAGGAAACTAAAGGTGCAAGATGACAAAGCATGATGTGTTATTCCAAAGCAGAAAAAGGGCCTTGGACAGAAACAAAAGCAATGTGCAATACAGCATGAATTTCAGTTAATAATAATGCGTTGTATTGGTTCATTAAACGTGGCCAATGTACCATCATAATATAGCAAATTAATAATAGGAGATGCCGGGTGGGGGAATATGGAAACTCTGTAGTATTTTTGTAAACATCTAGAACTGTTCTAAATCAAAAGTTGATTTTGTAAATGGCAGACTTGAAAAGAATCGACAGAATAATTTAAGCATTTATTGATGTGGTGCCTCTAAGGTCACATATTTCTTTAATGTCTTTGCCAAGGTGATAACTTCATTAGAGTTTGGAAAGAAAATTTGCTTATTCATTGCTTCTGCAAGCAAATATTTAATAATAATATGATAATAATAACAATAATGATAATGGCTAGCCTTTATTAAATATTTATTGTTTGCCAGACGCTATACTCAAAATTTGGCTTACATCATCTCAGTGAATTCTTACAACTGTTTTATGAAGCAGGTATTATTATTGTCCTGATTTTATAGACAAAAAACCCTGAAGCTCAGAGGAACTAAGTTATCTTGCCAAAGGTTTGTGAGGAATAAGCTGTAGATTCAGGGTATAAGCAAAGCAGTCAGTAAGCAGGCTGGGTATGTTCTCCAACCTTTATTTATTTTGGTACTGAAGACTGAACCCAGGATTTTGCACATGCTAAGCATGTGCTCTACCACGGAGCTACACCCTCTCCTTCATGATTTTGGATACTTCATCTGTTTAGAATTTATTCAGCTACATAAAACAAAAACCCAACTATAGTTCTTTGAGTGATAGGATTTTATTTTTCTCGTGTGAAAAGACTGGGGGGCAGATCCAGAAAGTACTCAAAAATTCAGACTCCTAGGTCTCTCCTTTGTTCTTATTGTATGACTCTCTCCTATATAACTCAGCCTCACATATGTGGATATTCTGGCATAAAAGAAGGACCTCTCATTGAAGGGGTACAGGGCAAATCAGAAAAGCAAAACTTTCCTCGAATCCCCAATGGTTTTGTGCTATGATGTGATCATTACAATGCTGTCATCTATCTGTAAAAGCAAATGGGAGATTTAGTTAAGTAATTCTGTTGATTTAAAACAAAAAAAAATTCAGTATAAAATTTGTAGCTCGAAACAAACAAACAAAAAAAAATGAGACCAGAGATATAGCTCAGTGGTGTAAGTGCCTGCCTGACAAGTGTGAGGTTCCATTCCTGGTTCCATTCACTGAGGTTCCATTCAAACAACAACAACAAAATGCTATAAGAAGAAAAGAGAGAATATATAACATCTCATGTGTGCTCCATAAATACTTTCTGAGTGAATTCAACAATGGATATTGAGTAGCAACTGAAATGTCTGCCACAATCATTGAGTTCTGCTGGGCTTTGAGAGTCAGCGTCCTTAAGACAGTTCTTGCTCTTACGTCACTCACAGCTCACCAGCAGAGGCCATCTTTAAGTCAGAAGGAGAGGAGAGCTGGTCACCAGGAGAAAGAAACGGCCCTGAAATTCAGTCTTGAGACCTGCAGAGTCTCCCTGGAGGGAAGTGTACAGAACTTATAAAAAAAGCATGAATATTTATTTTAGGTAGTAAGATTTAAAAAAAATATGGCTCCTGTTAGGAACCAAAAGCAGCTTGGCATTGAGGAATCTCAGTCCTAGTTTCCAAACATTCGCCCTTCTCTTCCTCTTTCCTACCTTTCTCAGGGCCAAAGCCAGGTCTCAGTTAAATCCTTTCCCAGGAGACTTTCTTAAACCCAGAGAATTCCTTGCCCTGTCCCACTGGTTCATTTTGAATTTAGCTCTTGTATATCTCTTTTTTACTATTTATCCTAAGGATGCTAAGCGTTCAGCAGATATTCCCAAAATGACAAAAATGGTAATCATTCAATTTATTTAATTTTTAGAAGCATAAATCTCCAATTCTTTTCTTCTTGGTATAATTCCAGACATCTCCATCAGATATGCAATCTTTGACTATCACATAGTATTAATCTTACACACACACACACACAAATATATATATATATATATATATATATATATATTCTTTTTTCCCTCTCTTTAAAACATTTTACAGTTTGATTTATCAGGAATTAAAGATGTTGAACTAGAAATCATGTCTCCTGTATGTCACCATTTTCAAAGTAGTCTTATAATACATAGTAGATGAACAGTGTTTACTGCGGCTGGATGTACATGTAATATAAAACTAGAGGCTCATGAAAATGTATCACCTGTAAGCACTTCCAGTGTGAAAAGAATTGGAAAGTTTATTTCTACTTTATTTAAGGCTATTCTAGTCATACTTACTCACAAATCAGTTGATGTTTTGGAAGTTCAGAGAAAATATTTCTAGTGCTGATTACTGTGAGATAGTGGAATAGAATGCATGACATATCATTTTATGATTCATATTTCTACATGATTGCAGAGAAATGTTTACGTAAACAGTTTCTCTGCCCCCTGAAGGCCCATCAACTGCAAAGACATACCATAATATGAAAAATAAATTCATTTCATAGACATCGTGAAATACCTGAATGTGATCCATACAAATTTATTCTCTCGGGATACTCCTCATTTACACTGGCATAGAAAGTTTCCTGATAGTTGTATTTCTTATTTATGATGCACTTTCTGCTTTTGGTTCACGCTGTCTCACAGCCAGTGATCTTGTTTTGCAATGCAATAGGACCAGCAGCCCTAGGACCAGAACCCTAATACAGTCTTTTCCAGGTGGAGTCTGGGTATCCCTGGGGATGGGGGAGGGTGGGCTGTGGAACTTCATGCAAAGTTGTTAAAGCTGTGTTATGACTTGGGCCAAGATGTCACGCCAAAGGCTTATGCAGTCATAGGGGGCTTTTCAGAGTTGGGTGGATCTAGAGTGTGTGATGCTGGGATCAAGGGTGTGTGATTACTAAATCAGTCCACTGATTGGTTTGCCATAGTTCTCACTAGGATTAAGGCTGTGAGTGCCATACCCACCCTACCTAGAGTGCTAGCCTGCGTAAAATGTAAGGGACAGAAGGAAGGTTAATGCCTGCCTGCTTGCTGTGGACTGTTTCTCCTCTGCCACTCCCTTCTGCCATGTGCCACCCTACCTTGGAGCCAGCAACTATGGACTGAAACCTCTACAAACTGTGAGCCAAAATAAAGCTTTCCTCCTTTAACTTTGAATATCTCAGCAAAGAGAAAAGTAACTAAGACAAGCTGAAAATGTCATCTGTGGATAAAAGCTAAAGAGAGGCTGGGAGGACAGTCTAGGAGGGATCCTGAGTGGTGGGAAAGGCCAAGAAGGCTAAACATTATTTATTGGCAAAAAAGGAAATATGCAGAGCTCAAAAAAATAAGTCCCCTATGTAAATAAACTTTGGCCATCGTGAGATAGATGAGGGTGTGGCAAAACTGGGTGGGGAATTTGCCAGAACCTGTTAATCACAAGATCCCAGACATATGAGCAAAAGCTGCTTCCTGTACATGGACTTCCTGTGAGAACTAGAGCAGGTTCTCAATGGGATGGCCTAGACCTGACATCGGCCTAAAGTGGGATCCTGCCACCACCCGACAGGACTCATGGGTAGAAGTTCTCACAGGTTTTCTTGAGATTTAGACAGTATAAAAGACACAGACACCAAGAAGAGCTTGTTATCTTGGGCTTTCTTTCTTTCTTTCTTTCTTTCTTTCTTTCTTTCTTTCTTTCTTTCTTTCTTTCTTTTTTTTTTGTACCAGGGATTGAACTCAGGACCTTGCACTTTCCAAGCAAGGCGATGTGCTGCTGAGGTATACCCCCAAGCCACTATCATGGCTTTCTTCATGGTATCCCAGCCTGCTTTTTCCCGAGCGTCCTTTTACTTGGCTCAAGCTCACTCTGCAGAGCCACTTTCTCCCTCACTCTTCACTTTTACCTTCTCAAATAAAGTTTGCCACTGCTCTTTGCTCACTTGATTCAGTTCCCTGTTTGAGACAAGAATCTGGAGTCTAACCCGAGGGATCGATGGGCAACCCAGAACCAGGTAACATTTAGTTTAAGAGCCACGTTTAGAAGGAGCTACCTTCTAATAATAGGAATAGACAAATTGGACTAACTGTGAAACTATGAAGCTTTAACCACTGAAAATCTTGGTACAAAATCACAAACGTAGAGCACCTACTTTTCCAGGCAGAAGTGGTTACGTATCTTAGTGGCGAGTGCTGCAGATGGAGGCGCTGACAACAGAAATAGGAAACAAACCCCAAGCCAGCCATGACCTTGCACACTTCCTCAGAAAGTCTTCCTGGCTCTTTGCCTGAGTAGTTTAGCATACTGGACGTGGTGCCTCTTTTCAGAGAGGATGTTGGAGAGAACAAGTAGTAGTCCTGTGATCTGCCACACCCTCTGCTTCAACCCTCACCCTTCCTATCCCTGGTTCTCACTGTCTCCATTTCTTCCTTTTTATAGATATGAGGAGAAATTATGAGTTATTGTTTTCATATAAAGAAGCAACATTGACACTTTGAAAACGAATGCTATCTCAGGGATTCAAAGTTTCTCATTCAGCACAGGTCCATGGGCATCTTGAAGGAACTGGTTGTCTTATCTCTAGCTTTTAAGGCGTCTGTATTGTCTTAGTTACTGTTCTTATTACTGAGGCAAAATATCTGTCAGCCAGGATTAAAGGAGGAAAGGTTTATTTCAGCTCACAGCAGTGCATAATCGAGTGGCTCCATGGCAGGGTGGCGTGGCAGAGGGGCATCACAGAGGAGAACCAGTTCATGGCAGGCAGAAGGCAGCAAGCAGCAAGCAACAAGCAAAGGCAGCTGCTTCTTCCTGTCCCTTATACCTTATGCAGGCTACCCAACTTTAGGACAAGCAGCACTCACACTCAGGTTGGGGTGGTCTTAATCCTAGCATCACACCATGAATTAAGCTCAGCATCACACAATCTAGATCCAGTCACCTCAGAAAAGCCCCATCTGGGTCCACATGAGGCTTGGAGGAAGATCCACATACAAGCCATAACATGTATTTTCTGGGATTGTCACACAAACTTGACTATCATGAGAAGTATCCTCCAAAAACAGGAGGAATAATATCAGTCATGGTTGCAAATTGGATACCTTGGCCTTCCATGAAGATATTTTACTAAGACTACAAAAAAAGTTGATGCAATGGTTGTAGTATTTCAGCCTTTATCAGTGTTGACCACTATCAAAATTTAGTCTTGCCTATGACATGGGGAAAATTAAAGATGAAATCCATGATGATGATATTTAGGAGCATTCAAGAGGTAGGAGAGCTTTAGGGACCCCTGCATCCCAAATGTACTGCAGGTATTGTTTCTGCAGGATCTGAAGGAAAAGATATTCAAACTGAAAATCTGAAGAGTAGATAGGAGTTAACCAGATTAAGGGGAAGGTGGGAAGTTTGGGTTGAGTGGTAAAGAACATTCCACAAAGAGGCAAGAGTGTGGTCACAGGTTGAAAAGTCTGTGGCATATGTGGAAATACTGTAAGTTGCCTGTATACCTACAGTAGCGCATACAATCCAGGGGGCATAGGAGAGGCAAGGGCGGAGATACACATAGTGTGAGATTGTGAACCACCTGCGAAAAGATTTAGGGTTATGTCAAGAGCTCTAGGGTTTGTTTTGAAAGCCACTGCCTGAAGGCTGTGAATCAAAGAAGCCTTGATATTAGAGATGTGTCTGGAGAGACCTGCAAGTTGTCCATGGATTGCAGGTGGACAGGGAGAGAGAGAAGGGAGAAGTCGCAACAATGGGTACTAAGTTAACATGAGTGAGAGGCTCCAACGTGGTGTCATACATTAGGGGGACTATAAAAAACAATTATATATCACATATTTCAAAGAGACAAGAGAAAGCATACTGAATGTTTTTACCATGAAGACATGATAGATGTTTGAGGAGATAAGCATGTTTAGTATGATTTGAACATTACATAATTAGGTACATAGATCAAACTACTGTATTACTTAGAACGCCCTTCCTCACCACTGTACAATTTCCTTTGCAGTGTGGAGTGGTGGGGAAGCCAACCCAGGCAAAGGGTAAGGAGAGTGTTTCGGAAGTCTCTACATTTTTATTTAAGGAATCCTGCATGTTGTAATTCCTTCACTACACATCAGGTTCAACTTAATGAGATGCTTTGTCTTCAGATTAGCTCTTTTTAAAAGCAGTGATCCAGTTACCCCGTCTGCCCACAGTTGTACTTGGTCTTTTATTTCCACTTGAATTATGGACACACTTAGTGAGAACTTTGAACTTCCCTGTCTGGCATTTGGGGGATCTAATTTCTTCTAGTAATTTACTTTAGAATGCATAGTTCTGCCTGATCCTCAATCACTGAAACTTTTAAAAACTTGCTTGAATTCATATTACACTCATTCTTAAGCTACCAGTCTGAGGGGTAGTACAGGTGCCTGGAATAAGCCAATAGCTCAGGTAAGAAATAATATTAGGTCTTTTGTACTTTCTGCTGAGTGTTTTGTAGGCTTTCCCCACAGACCTAAAAAAAATATTTCTGTGAGTAAAACAAAACCACAGAGTTACTGTAAAGTGCTTCTAAGGATGTGCAGCAGGGGAAGCCCCATCAGTACAGACTTAACAGGGTTTGGACGCTCTCAGAAAAAAGCAGAAATAATAATGAGCTTTGTGCGTGTTCTGAAGTTCCTCCATTTGTAGATATAAAGTGTGTCCCATTGTTGAATGAGTGGCCCTCAGCAGGGTGCTCTGAGCAGCAGAAGATGACGGGACGGCCAACTTGGACCTTCCTCTGCATCTAGCTTTTACTCTTCATGGTTTCTTCCTTGTCTTCGTTGTACATATACACAAGGAAAAATTATCTCCTTTAATCTGTCTCCTCATCCTTGTTTATTTATCCTTTTAATATAGAATTCATATTGATTGCATTCCACATACATAGTGATATGTGCAAATATTCCCATAGAATTTTTCTTTTCATCCTTCTCAATGAAGAATTTAAAGTTGTCTCATACATATGTTGCCTCAATTGAATTTAATGGAATAAAAGGATGTAATATTTTTACTTAAATGTTACCACATTGAACAATTTAGTTGGCATCTAGTGTGTAATTTCTTTTCTTTTTTCTAAGACAGGGCCTCACTATGGAGCCCTGGCTGGCCTCTGACTTGCACCAATCCTGTCTCAGCCTCCCGAGTGCTGGGATTACAGGTGTGAACCACCAATGCCAGCTCTAGTGTGTAATTTTAATTAGGATACCAGTCTAATAAATCACACAGGTAAAACGTCTTAATCTTATCATATAATAAACTCACTGTTCTTCTAATAACTAGCAATAAGGAAAAAGATTGCCGAACATGAATGTGTATGTCCAGAGAAGTCCAATATTTTTCTAGCCATCAGAGTAGTAGAATTAACACCCATTAATATTTGCTTCTGTTTGTTTTAGTGACCACAGTTTTTTCTTTTTGTCTTAATGAATCTTACAGTAAATATGCCCTAAATCATGTTCCTTTTAGAAAAAGTTTGGATACAAGAAGTACATATGGAAATGAGCAGGGAAGAATGTTTGTATCATTACCTAGAGAAGTATTTATGCCTTCTACAATAAAAATTAATTTTAGTTAATTAATTAATAGGTTGCTACTTGTAGCTCCCTCCCACATATTTGCTCGCATTTAATGATTTGGAAAAGGAAGACACTAACACGACAGTAATCTTTTCAGTGCTATTACATTGAGTAGCTCAGCAAGCATTTATGGGAGGACAGAAACTATAGGGAATGGGCTGAGAACTTAGAAATCTGAGCAAAAAAGCCACCAGATTCAAGCAGGAATTAAATGCAGATTCAGACATCTGGAGAAGGAGATTGAACACAGACATTCAGCAGGCAGGTGAAATCACACAGCCTGCGAGGCAGCAGTGCTGAGGTAACAACACACCGGCTGTTTCTTTACGTAGTGACAGCGTAATGACTAATTCAGTTTTGTGGTTCCAATTTTGAATCCCGCTACAGAAATGTCATAGAGTGCACATCTCTTCAAAGAACTTTAGTATCCCTGAATCCAGTGGAAGTGCCATGTAATTACCAGAATGAGGGAACTGCCCACTGTTATGTTGCAAGATTTCCACCTGCTTCTCTGATTTATTCTGTACTGAGAAAAGGAAGCATTCCAAGGTCCCTAAAGGGAGCGCATTAGTGGCCCCCTTTAGAGAACGAAGCCAGTATAATAAGGAAAACGACTACACACTGAGCTGTGGAGGACTTCGCATCCTTCATTGACTTTGGGGTTCTCATTCCTTATTCATTTAACAATGGCTTAATGCAAACACTACACTGCAGGGCAAGTCATGGTGCCCCAAGTCTATATACCACAGCTGACTATCAAGGAAGAGTATCACACATAGCCATTTTATAGAAGCTGTGACTTTGGAAAATTTCAAATATATTTACAAACAAAATTAGTTCAGCTCATTCCCATATGCCTATTATCCTGCGTATTAATTCCTGTCCAGTCTTGTTTCTTCCGTACATATGCTCATTTTCTCTGTCTCTCTCTCTCTGTGTCTCTGTTTCTCTTTCTCTCTCTCTCTCTGTAACTGTGTCTCTTTACCACTGAGCTACCTGCCTTGCTCTTCTGCCCTTTTCAGACAAGGTCTCGCTAAGTTTCAAACCTGTGGTTCTCTTGCCTCAGCCTCCTAAGTAGCTGGGCCTACAGGTGAGCACCACTGTCCCTGGCTCACATTCAAGTACTATTGGTGTCTTCACACCTGGGTGAATCAAGTCCAGGATGTCTTTTGGCCTCATCCTTTAATGTGCATTTACAGATGGTAAACACAGACACACAAGTACATCCCTGTACAGCATGACC